>VWZP01007715.1:870523-903728 GCA_013396995.1 Dicaeum eximium | reverse complement strand
TTTTTTTTTTCTTTTTTTTTCTCAGATGTGAAATCTCTCAACAAAGTGAATTCAGCTCAAATATCAGATGAGGCTTGAGTTCCCTTTCAGTTTTGGTTGACTTTATCCCCTCCTGCTCCTTCCCAGTGAAGTTTCTCCCTGCTTTAGACAGACTTACCAACACTTTAAAAGTTTTTATTCTGTGTTTCTATTGTATGGGTTTGTATATAGCAAAGTTCAGGTGCCCTTCACATTTCAAGCTTTGACAGTGATCTGAAATGCTGAGGAGAGTGAGACTTTTTGGGGTCTCTGAGACTCTTTCAGCTGCTACAGTTCAATTAGAAACCAGTAAAAATGCTTCTGGTGCCCAGGCCTGCTGTACTCAGGTGATGCTGTGCAGACCTGCTGGAGTTTCTGGTTCTATCTGCTGTTACCAAGCTGTAAATCCGCACCCCTTCTGTTCCCCAAATACAGAACAAAACTTACTCTCTACAGCATAATTTATCACCAAAATACAAGATATAACTAAGGATGTACCAACAGGCAGGCAAAATACAAGGAAGTTGAGCACGTGTTAGTTGTGTGCCTAGCCAGTCATGGGAGCAGGATGCTGAGGTTATGCCCTGTCTGATGGCTGATGATGCAAACATCTACAGATTTGGGTGAACTTATGGTGTCATTGCTGGTCAGTGGAAGCATTTTATGTATTGAAGGCTTGAGGTGGCTCTTGGCTGTGGCAAGGAATTGCAGGTCTTGTGGCCTATCTATAAAAATAAAATTAAAACCACAGTAAACTGCAGGGGAGAGGAAGGCTAGGGAAGAAGAGGACAGCTGTTTTTCCTGCTTCTGTTTTTCATCACTCTCCTAAGGATAAAAGTTAGGAGTTAGATTGTTGTCTTTTGTTACCCTAGACTTAGATGTGTTTACAGCTGTCTTGACTGCTTTCTTTTCCTCACTGTGATACTTTCAGTAGTTTACAAAGTTGAAATAATTTTTCTACTTGTCAAAAGGCCCGAATACCTGAATTGAGAACTTCTGGCTGTTGAGCCAAATAAGTCTTATAATCTTTCAGGTACTCTGTGCTTCTCTTCCCCCTCAGATGGCTGGTCCATGTGAGAGGCAGCAGCCCGTCACTGCCCATGCCGTTTGGGCTCTGTGTGCCAGGCTGGCTGCAGAAGCCACTTCTGGGCTTCTTGCTGTTCTTTGGTGCATGCCACTACTGTTCTCTTTGACAATATCTTTGGAAATAGCCTTTCCTGTGTAGTAGGTTATTAAGGGACAGGGCCTTACCTGCTGCTCAGTAGAAAGCAGTGTTGGGTGCCCTTTGTTTTGCAGGTGAGGACAGCAGCAGAGAGTGCTGGAGAGGTGATGGCAGTGGGGGTCGAGTGGGATATCCCGTTCTGTTCCCTGCTGAGGTGTGTGCAGATGCTGCCTGCACTGGATAAAGCTGTGTTAAAACATAACCTGCTCCTCTTGGGATCATGTTGGAGAGGTGGTATGGAGAGGGAGGAGTGTTTTGCAGTCTGGAGAAAGAGACAGAGGGGCAGGGCAAGGTGTTTGCCTCCTTTGTTTCCTAACTGGAAAATACGAGTCACAGTTTAGGATCTCTCAGCTTACAAAAACATAATCTGGGAAATGCTTACCTCATGGCTGCATTAATAGAGAATTATTTTTACCTGATAGTTCATTTCCAAAACCCAATTGATCAAGGAGAGTTTTTCCTGCTGTTTCTGGCATCCTGAGCACCCAGCAGTGAATGTCTATAGTCCATAATCTTGTGTCACAGCTAAAGGTAGGAGAAGGCTCTTAGCCCAGAAGCCCCTCAATCCCTGAGGATTTAGACATACTGATGTTGGATGAGAAAGAAACAGACACAAAGGGCTCCTGATGTGAAGGATACCCATATCCCACTGACCTGAGGAAAGTGATCTTGATTTGATTCTTTTTCCACCCCCTCCAACCTCCCTTCTGTCTTGCAGAAAAAGTTCACTCCTGTGACCAGGAGAGGCAGAGTGCCCTGGAGGAGGCCAGGCAGAACCCCCGGGAGGGTATCGTCATCCCCGAGTGCGCTCCTGGAGGACTCTACAAACCAGTGCAATGCCACCAGTCAACTGGGTACTGCTGGTGTGTCCTGGTGGACACGGGACGTCCCCTGCCTGGTACTTCCACTCGGTGAGAGCTCTAGGCAGGCCTGGGAAAGTGCCTGGCTGGAGAAGATGAGATATAAAAAATACTACTGCAATATGAAATCAGTTCCTCACTCTAGAGCAGTCAGCTCTGCACTGCTTTCCCTAGAGCAAGCAATGCTGTATGTGATGTTCCCTGTTGAGTGTTACTATGCAGCTCCCTCTCTATAGGAGTTGGTGGACATTAACTACTGTCCATACTTTTCTCTGTGTTAAGTATTCATGCAAAGCAGCCTTTTTTTTCTTCTGGCTTGCTTTTGTGAGGTAGGAGGAATGGGGGCTTTAAGAATTTAGATTATGGGCATGAGCAGTGAAAATACAAGTGTCTTCATCGCATTATCATCTGCTTTATATTTCCATGTTGCAGCCACTTGAATCCTGACCAGTAGGGAATTAGAAGACTGCTTTTTGTGCATAGGTAGATTTTAAACAAGAGATCGACTTTTTTTTCAGGTACTCTGTATCTTGAAACTACCTGAGGAATCTTTTCTCACTTGGAGTTTGGAAACAAATTGTGGGTCTGGCAAGTTGCAAAAACAGGCCAGTAAGAGCTGGGACTTAAACCTGGCTAGATACAGTGATTCTGCAAAGCATGGACAGCTTTGAAAAACAATCTCAGCCTGTGCCTACAAGAATTGGAAGAGGGCCCTGTGCTGTTTGTGGGTTTCAGTTGATAGCTGGTACTGGACTTCAAAGTATGTTCTTCCTTCTCTTTTCACTTCTGCTGCTTTGCTGGCTGTCCATAAACAGTCAGATGCTTGAGAGTGGTATCTCTTCTGGAGGTTTCTGGTTTCCCCTGCAGTAAGCAGACAAGGCACAACCCATTGACCCTGAGCTTAGCTCAGCTGGTCAAAGCATAGTGCTAATAATGGCCTGGCTGTGGATTTGATCTCTGTATGGGCCACTCACATAAGAGTTGGACTCGATAGTCCTTGCTGGTCCCTTCCAGCTCAGAATAGTCTTGATTAGTGACTATGTGATGGCACTAAACCTATGTTGCATAGTTCAGTTTCTGCTGTTTTCGTTTTTCAGGTATGAGACCCCAGTATGTGAAAGCGATGCCAGATCGAAGAGCACAGAGATTGATGATCCCTTCAAGGACAGAGAACTTCCAGGTCAGAGAAACAAGATCCTGTCTCTGCCTCCTTACCTTATCTCACCTTGGGGCCCTTAAGAGGCCAAGAATATTGTTGAGGAGATATGGGATTTTCCTCACAGTGCATGCTTTACCATGAGATTTATTCTGTGGGTTTTCTTAAGATCACCTCCAGTTTCAGCAGCGAACTGGAAAAGGCTGGGTGTATCCTGGGTGTGTTTATTGCCTGTCTTTCCTTTCAAAACATTTCTGGGATTAGAATTTTCAGGAGAGAAACCAGGATGCCTGGAGATACCCTGGGGGAAGAATGGGCTCAGCATTGAATGTGCCTTAAAGCCTGACCAGGACAAGATCCTTTCTGTTTAGTGGGGCTTTTCAGCAACTTGATGTTCCCTGAGTCACAAAAGAGGACACAACTGCCAATTGTCAGTGGACGGATTTGCTCCCTTACACTGACTGCATGGACCAGGCAGGACAGCACTCACAGTGTACTAAGGTCCCTTACCTAATGGTGGCTTCTCACTTAGCTGGACTTTATTCCCCATTTTCTGCCTGGGATATGTTTTATTTCCCACTGCTCCTTGTTTTATATTCTGCTTTTCCCTCTTAACAGAGTGATAAGCATAATTTGCTGTTTGCCTACCTTTTTTTCTGCTAGGAACACGTGCTGGGCATTGGTGTCGTTGCAGCTCTTAAAAATGCTATCCCACCTGCCTGTGCTCAGTTTTTTCCTTCTGGCTCCCTTCTAAGGAGCAGAGTGAGGGGACTTCACTGACAGGTCAACCATTGCTCTCCTGGGTGGGGACTGCTTCAAAACACAAGCTAGAGTGGGTCCCTCTGCACCACGAGGGAGTGGTTGGACACCAGTAATTCTGCAGAAATAGCTGGTGACTCTGGATCAGCTTAACGTTCTATGGGTAGCATAAAGGGAGTTGTTCCTGAGCAGGTTAGCAAAGGAAATGAGATTTGTTCCAGATCTGCCTTGTGTGTCTTCTAATTGTTGTCCTGCTGGCTCCTGACTTCAGACCCCAGACCTTTCTGCTTGACAACTCTGCCCTCAGCAGGGCTCTAGTCTATGCAGCTCCTCATTTTCACGAGTCATGTGAAAATTTCATATTGCATCCCTTTCACATTCAAAGGGAACCAATTGGTTCAAATATTATGTTGTGGGGTAGGGGGAGGGAAGCCAGCTAAATGGGTTCCATTAAGGCTCATTTCCTTAGGAAATCACACTAAAATAGAATAACCTTACTTCCTTGATTCCCCATCCCCCTCTCCCATTGCTTTGCCACCTATCCTTGCACTTCTTCCCTGCCTCTCCAGAAATCCTCTGTGACAATCTTTTGCTCTTTGGCTTTTTCTTTGAGACTCTATTTCTGATCTCAAGAAGGCAGACTGGTTTTGTTTCCCTTCTCCCTTCCCTTCTCCACTGAAGCCAGACAAGGGGACGGGAACTGCTTGATGCAGAAGAGGACACAGGATGCTCTGTAGCTTAGTGCTCTGGTCCCAGTATCAAACTCCAGGAGAGTTGCCTCCTCTGTCTCCTCTTTTTTTCCTCTCTGCTGAAGCCAGTTTCCTGTGCCTGCTTAAACTTCAAGCTGTATGTTTGGCTGCATTGGTTGGTATGATTGTTACCCAGAGAAGTTTTGAGTACCCCATCCCTGGAAGTGCTCAAGGCTGTGATCCTTAGCAACCTGATCTAGTGAATGGCATCCCTGTCCCTAGCAGGCAGTTGGAAGTAGATGATCTTTAAGGTCCCTTTTAACCCTAGCCACATTCTATGATTCTGTGATTCCTATCACTGAAAATACCCCTGTCTATGGAGAGATAGGGAGATGGAGGATCTGGTCCTGGTTTGTCTGCCTGAGAAAAAATGCTGTGCTGCATGAACTTCTTATGCAGTCTTGAGGTTTGTTTGATTAGCTGCTCTTGTGTGCAGAAATTTACTGATGAGCCAGAACTGCAGGGGGTGAGAGAGAATGTTTATTTTTATTTTTTTTTTACCCTGCTCTCATTTCTTAGCAGATCTGAATGTCAAGAAAAATTCCTACTTTAATTTGAGACTGATTGCACCATTTGCATTCAGTTCTGTCAGGGGGGCCCCTTACTTTATTCCTCTAGTAGAGGTTTGCCCATTCTTTAGACTCTCAGCGCTGAAGGCAGTGCACTTCTTGGCCTGTGTGAAGAGACCCTGCATAGGCCCAGGTGGTAAATTCATAAGTTCAGATCCTTGCACACCTACACATACTCTCTTCACAACCTGTCATGACTGTGGCCAAAAGTAAAAAAGAAACAAGGAAGGAAAATGTTGCTTATACATAGCAAATGGCAAACTGTTAATTCCTGCAGATGGTGAGATGCTGAGAGCCCAGGGAGATGACTTCTAGCAAATAGTTTTTCAGCCTTTTCATTACCTCAACAAAAAGCTCCTTTAAGTGAGTGGTCTACTCTGGCTGCAATAGCAGCTTACCCATTACAATGCTGACATTTTCTGGACCATATGCCAAATGACTGCTGAGGGGTGTGCATATGTGTAGTGTACATAATATGGAGACAGGCTAGGCACTGTTGGTTAGCTATTGCAGAGGACAGTGCCTGTAATACTGCAAAGGAGGGACTTTTGTCAGATCCATTTGCAAGCTGCTCTCAGCTGTCAAGGGATTACAGAAAGTTTCCGGTGCTCTGTTAGTGGTACGTGTTCTTCTTTGCTTGTTCAAGAAACGCAGAAAATGTTGACATTGCTGACATCTGCTGCCCTAATCAGCTGAATAATTGGTAGTACATGGTGGTTTGGGGAAAGAGGTGAGGGATGTGGTGATGGCTCCTCTGTCATCAAGAGAAGACAATTGGATGGGAGGTGATGGCTTTTGGACAACAGTTTTGACGCCTGTTCTTGGTTCCTTGTTCTTTAGTTTGTTCCAGGCTAGAACAGTTGTCACAGTGTTCATGGGGTAGTAAATGAAGCTTACTTAAAGCAGCAAGGAGACAGCATAGATTGCCTTTTAAAGGTGACTAGATGGAGAGTTTCATTGTAACAGGCTGGCACTGTTTAGGATAGGAGGCTCTGGTTATGATGGTGGGGAACTAGACGGCCTCAGCACTAAGTAATGGAAATGGTTACCAAGCTCATCTTCAACCCACTTTGTCCTGCTTAAGCCAGCAGTGACTGGAGGTGACGACCACATACCAACTCAGTTTGACGTATTTCCTATGTAGAGTGATCATGCAAAGAATGAATTATTGTGGTAGGCGCTGGCAGGCAATGCTTTCTGTGCCTGAAGAGGAGAGTGCAAGCAGCAGACCTTGCTTTGTGCTCTGGGGTACTTTAATCTGTCAATTAGGGCCTCAGAACAGCCACATTTGCTTTAGAAGATGATCCAGGAGGTAATGAATTGTTTTGTAAACTTCTCTGCAAGTGTCACCATGGGAACTCCTGTCTGCCAGGCACTTCCAGCGCATCCCTGCGGTTTTGCTGGTAGAGAACTGTGTGAGACCATAAAGCTAACCACACAGTCTTCCTGCCAGATATTGTTGATGACCCTGCATGTGCCTGGACAAAAGCTGCAGGACAAATTGCCACGCAGAGAAACCCACCGAGGGATTCTTCTGCCTTTCCTTAGGGACTGTGTTGATGGTTGTTGCTGTCTTAAAAACAAAGGAGCTTATGACTGATCCTTGCTGAATTGGGGTAGGAGACTAAGCCTGTGTGTTCTTGCATTAAACCACCTCTTTTCTTTCTGCAGGCTGCCCAGAAGGGAAGAAAGTTGAATTTATTACCAGCTTACTTGATGCTCTGACTACGGACATGGTACAGGCTATTAACTCAGCAGCACCTACTGGGGGTGGGAGGTGAGTCCAGAAAGCATGGCTGAATGCCACCCAGGTGGCTGCAGAGCTCTGGGTGCCCCTGAGGTGGGGGCAGGTAGGAAAGGTGTTGCTCTGACTGATTTGGGTTCCTCTGGGTTGCTGGGAGAGGATCTGAGGCTGCTTTGTCCTGTCATCCTAGTGCTGCTTGCCTCCTCCTGCCCCTCCTCCCTGGCAGCTGCTCCACCATAAAGGTTAGTATAGCCCATTTGAAGTGTGAAATGAGAGCTCAGTGGGAGGAAGTGGCTTGTTCTTTTGTCCCTTGGTGCATGAAAAGACCTAATAAAATGCAAATGGATTGAAGGAGACCGTGTGGCCTAGTGGCTACCACAGGGTGTGAAGAATGTGAACCAAATTCTTGGCAGGGCCAGTGCTGTGGCTTTGCTGTGAGGCTGCAGCCAGCCTGCCGATGAGGAGAGGAGCTGTTTATACGTGGCCCTCCCCTCTGACCAGCTGCGTGTCCACCCCTTTTGGAAGGAGCAGGAGGTGGGCAGAAGTCTGTGTTCCTGGGGAACTGGAGGAAAGTTGAGGCTGTGTCTCCCCCTCCTGCTTGGTAACAGCAGATCCCTGCAGCACTGCCTCGGGACAGGCCATTGCAAAGGAACTGTGATGGATTTAAAACGTGCTGCAGTGCCTCAGCTAGGCAAGGCTTCTGTGGGTCTGGATGTGCCTGACTATAAAAGGAGTCAGTGCTGGGGAGCTTGCAGGGATGGCACAATGACTGATGTGCTCATGTTCATAGGGGTCTGGAGAAGGAAGTGCCTCTGCACAAACGTTACTTCTGTGGGTATTCCTCCAATGTGTTGGCAGCAATGTTGATCCCCTGCTTTCCTCTTTCATAATGGAGAAGGAATCAGTGCCATCTTTTAACTGCTCAAGACTATTCAAGGTCCTGGGTGGCATGGCTGTGTCCCTTGGCTTTGGTATGGACTACTTGGGAATTCATATGGTTTTAACTTCACATTTAGACCTTACAAATGAGGCCAGTGACTTGTACGTGTGCCTGCATGCTGAATATTCTGTAACCCGTTGAATTAGCGCTGTATGCCTAGCGTGTCTGTATTCATATAAACAGGATGAAAAATGCCCCAAGGATGGGAAATACATCCTTCTCTCCCAGACTTCAGCATTCCAATGTCAATTCTGTCTAATTTGCATGGTTCAAATGCAGCGGGTAGGGATGGTGGGAAGCCCTGGAGAGTATTTGATATTTATTTGGCATCTTTGGCACTGGGACTGAAACATAGCCAATGTAATCATCACTCTTAAAATAAAGCTTAATATAAACCAGTGTTGTAGAGACCAGAGATGTATGCCCCCACTGCACTTCTATAAACCAGCAGGCTTGCTTCCTAATGGTCCCCAAGCTTTGTGTATTTCTCAGCTTTCAATAGAGGCCTTTCTGGTGGAATTTTTCACTGCCCAGCTCTTCACACAGTCGTCACATTGATTTATTTTCCACTCCAATGTCAGCAGCCCAGTTGTGAGGGGAAAATTAAATCTTTTAGCAGGCTGTCCTTGGTAAGGCAAAAGACTGCTACCACCCAAATACTCTGCCTGCCCACAGCCATGATTAAATTCAGATAACTGCTCTGATTTAATTTTCCATGTGCCTCAGCTAGACTAAGTGTGTACCCCAAAGAACATATGCCAGGCTTTTCCAACCCAACAGGCCATGATGGGACCATTTGAAATTTTTTAAAAAGTAATTTCAGGGAATTTTTGATATTTATATAAAAATTTTATTAGTGCATATTTCATATGGGTTTGTGGAGTTGGGAAGCTGTCTCTGTGCAGTGCGTCCTTCTTTCCAAGAGTCCCAAGGTGAGGAATATCTTGAGTTCTCTCTTCAGGAATTGGCTTCTGATGTTGTGAACAGGTGTATTCTTTGCTGGGTAAAAAATGGCTGGACCCAGAGAGTGGCTGGTGGTGAGTCACAAGTGGTGTTCCCCAGAGTGCAGTACTGGAGCCAGCCCTGTTTAATATCATCTTCAACAACCTGGACAAGGGGATTGAGTGCCCCCTTATCAAGTTTGCAAATGACACCATGTTGTGTGGGAGTGTTGACCTGCAGAAGGGCAAGAGGGATCTGGACAGGCTGGATCAATGGGTCAAAGCCATTGTAAGAGGTTCAGCAAGGTCAAGTGCCAGGTCCTGCACTTGGGTCACAACAGCCCCATGCAGTGCCATGGGCTGGGGGATGGGTGACTGGAAAGCTGCCTGGCAGAAAAGGACCTGGGGGTGCTGGTCTGCAGCAGCTCAACATGAGCCAGGGTGTGCTCAGGCAGCCAGTACATACAGGCATACAGTATGCATCTTCAGTATCAATATTAAAATAAAGGACCAAAGGAAGAGAAAAGCCTTTCCAAAGTGTCAAGGACTCAAAAAGCTTAACAGTGAGAGTCTTAAGGAGCTCAGACTTCCTTTGGGTATTGAAAGAAAAAGAGAGGTTGGAAGTTGATTTTGTAAGATCTGAGTATCTCTATAGGGACAAAGGCTCTGCAGGCTCTTAAATCTAGCAGGGAAGAACATGATTAACTGAATATAAACAAACTTGTGATCAAAATTTCTTTAAAGTCAGGGCAGTTCTAAGCCAGAGTGAAGTCATGAGGGACGTGACTGATTCCATCTCTCTAAGGCTTTCATCTTAGGCCTGATGTGTTTCAGAAAGACTTGCTTTAGTCAAACCTGAGTTATGGTCCCAAGAATAATTTGATTCACATTCTGTGGGTATGATATAGAGGAAATCAGATTAGATTACCCTGCTGCCTTCAGTCTGAATCTGGATATGTGAGTGAAAACTTCTGTGTTTGCTGAATGTCTTTGCAATTAATATCCATATTAGCTTTTGTTTTTTTGTTTTTTTTGTTGCAGGGGGGAGGAGGTGAGAGTGGGGTGATGAGGGAGAACCATGGGGAGAAATTAGAGATTGGCATTTGAAATACTACATACAGCTGTGCTAAGTTGGCCCCAAAAACAATCTAGTAGCAGAAAAGAGAGGCAGTAGCTTGTATTCTTGCAGGCCATGTAAGCAAAACCTGATAAGACTTTTTTTTTTTTAAACTGGGCATGCTTAAAACAACCTTGTAATCCCTTATAGGTCTTGTCTTGTTTAAGGAAGTTCAAAGCTCTTGACTTTAATTGAATTAGTCTTGCTTTACAATAATGTAAATAATGTAAATGAGATGAGAACTTCCCTTCCTCATGGCCCTGGTTTATATTACAGCATATTATCCAAATAGACTTCATTTAGAGTTTTGAAAGAGTAGAGAAAATCTCTGGTAAAATTCATTCTTAATTTTAAGTTTACGGAATAACTTCAAGGCACATCTTGTTACTGTATGTTTTCAAAGTAATTAAGGGAGCACTTCTAGGGAATTGGTTTATCAGCCAGTACTTGGTATCATTACTGGAAAAAAAAAAAAAAAGTTGAAATTGTTCACAAGTGAGTACTGTATAATAGGAACAGCGCTTAAGAATTTAGACTCAGCTTTAGTACATTTTAGTCTCTTTCTACTTCTGATATAGTCATATTACACAGGGCCTAAACTAAACTAGATCATAGGGAGTCCCAGCCTAAGTTTCCCTTATCTGAGAAATTCTCTTTGGTCCCTGCCAATTCAGAAATGAGTTTTAGTTGCCAAAATGTGTGCATTATGGCTTGCTACATTATCAGCAAAAATATTACTGCCCTGTGGAATTCAAGGTAAATGGGCAGCTTACAAAAGCCACCCTTATCATGTAACACAGCAGCTATCAGTCCCTTAATTTAAAGTTGCCGATTATTCCCCATGTAATAGCCCCAAAAAGTACTCCAGAAAATGGCCCTGAGGTTCCATTTCATGCTCTAGTTGAACAGTTTGAAGCAGGCAAGCACAGCTCAGCACATCTCCAGGGTGTTCTGAAGCCAATCCATGTTTTAATAAAGATTGACACTTTTAAACAGTGCAGGGAAGTTGATGCTCAACTCCTATTGCATTTCAATTGAATTTGGATACCAACTTCTCTTTGTCCTCTTATGGAAATTCTAGACTAATTGAAGGTACAGGAGAGTTCATGTAAGAGGAGAGTCTTTGAACAGTCAATGAGGAGTGAAGGGAGGTGACTTTTTATTTTTTAACCTTCTAAATTATTTATCCTACAATCTTTAGAAGAATTGTGTTGAGAATAATGTTTCATACACAACTTAGCCTGAAGAGAGAAAGAAACTGGCCTGTAATAGGGGCGATAAATTTTAACTGTAGAGGAATTATACATTTCTCATAATTAATTTGGACTGTGTAGTACCCTTTTGTTTAGTCTGAACACAGCTTAGATTTTTGTTGGCTTCTTGATTCCTTGGCTACAGGAAAGGAGGAATAATAAAACAAATACAGGATCCTTTTGCAATTCCGTTATAGTAATCCTCTCTGATGCAAACCATGTTCCACTGCTACAGACTTTAACTTCAGGCAACTGCAAAGAACAACAAAATGGGAGTAAGAAGTGGAAGCAGAGCAAGAACAGTTTTGAATTTTACCTCAGTTTGTTAAACTCCTTGCTTTCCACTGCTTAGTGCTGGCACTTTGGTGGTCATCATCATGGGCGTTGACTGGAGGGGTCAGTCACTCTGCATCCATTCTTCATTCAGCAACAGCACCAAGCAAGGTTCATACATATCCTTGCTAAATATTTACAAGTCAGACAAACTTACAGCTTTAACTCCTTTAGATGTCCTGACCAAAAAACGTACCTTGTGTGTGTCTTGGAAATGAAAGCTGAACTAATTAATTTTTTTACTTTGTAGCATTTGCTACCAGCTTCCTCTCCATCAGTGTTCTTTCATCCCTCTGGTTTAGAGGCTCTGCAGTCCAGCTAGATGATGGACTGATCTTACTGCCCTTACATCCTTCTGCCTCACCTGCTAAGGTTGCTACATAAAGTTTGTATTGTAGTACAAAAGAATAGATTTTCTAAATCTTCAAACAGGTACCTGATGGGTACTTCAGAGATTGCAACCGTGCTTTCTGTCCAAGCAGTAGTTTGTATTAGGAATTTGGGGCTGCAACAGTGCTGTGGATCCATGCAGCCTGTGCAGTGGGGCTGCAGGGAGCAAAGGACCAGCTTTGGTAGGAATGGACTTCAATTTATTTAATAAAATGTAGTGGCACATATTACATTTTGACTGCACAGTTCTATGGAGCATAATGTGATTGCACACTGTACATGGCTCTGTAGGGAATCATGTCTCACATTTGCTGCTCTTGTATACTTCAGCCTATATTCCTCCCCTTCTTCCCTGCTCCTTCACACTGAGCTAACTGCTCCTTTCTCACACGGGGCCTCGAGGGCAGAACAGCATCACAGATTGCATGCACAGTGCATACTCTAGCTGTGTATTTGATATTTTGGCAGTCATTCTCTGATCCAGCATTCAGTGCAGCTTACAAAAGTGTATGTCCATGGTTGTGCACAGCCTCTGTGTTCTTCAGTGACACCAGATGATGTGAAGGTATTCTGTGTGAGGAATGTGCCCCATCTGAGGAAGTGTGCCTCATCTGGAAGATAGCATTGTTAAAAGGTGCTGTACCTTAACACACGTATCTCCAAGCATAAGCCACCTAAGAAATAAATGTTCTGCTATGAGGGAGCTCTTGTGACATTATACAGAATGAGGAGCAAGAGCCTACTTGGAGAAGACTGTCTGCTTGATGCCAACAAACTTTTAAGAAAGCTGAGAGCCTGTTTGCTGTCTTAGGCTGTTAATGACAGACCATGCTTTTCTTCATTGTTGGAATATTGGTGGGCTTATGCTGCATAATTGAGCTAAACTTGCTGGCTTGTGTACAAAAGCAGTCCAGCAACAGCAGGTTACATTTGGAAATTCAGCTTACACAGACCTCCTTTTTTTCCCTAGCGCTCATTCTTTAGGACTTACTGTTTTGCCACAGAGTGCTAAAGAGGAACAATTAGGCAGAAAAGTAAGTACAGCTGTAATGCAGTCAACATGAGAAGGCTGAGAAGGCTGTCTTCATTTTGGTAGTGTCTGTTCTTACTGTGTCTTACAAAGCTGCTACAGCACTGAAGCGAGGTACTGGAATTCAGTGGGTTTTAGTGTGACTTGTGTTAGAGCAAAGATGTTGGAAATTGAGAATGTACAGGACAGCTTTGTTCTGTCTTGGTTTTTCTGGTTCCTTTATGGTCTGAATGAGAGGTGGCCCAATAATGAAGTTTATACTTGAGGGCTGGTTTACTTCTCTTCAAATACTACGGGGAGGAAATGGAGGGACAATCCCCAGGAATACTGCCAAGTCTGTGCTCACAGACTTGTGTGAGCTGAGCTGGCAGACATGGCTGGTGTCATGGCACATCAGCAAAGCTAGGTGGCCTAGCAGTGCCGTGTAGTTGCATTAATTCATGTTTCATGGGTGGTGCCTAAGTGCCTTGCACGGGCAGTGGTCAGAGTTAAGGTAGTTATACACAGTATTGTAACTTCAGCCTTCTGTAGTGTATCATGGAATTTCATGAGCCAGGGATATATGGCTGCCCTGAGATGATGGGGATGCTTCCTGTGCTGGGATTCTGGATGATAACCAGAGGTGGCAGGCAACCAGTCATCTCAGGAACTGCAGTCCTGCTAACCCAGCCAACAGAAAGTGGTAAAAACTCAGAAATGGCTGTGTCTTCCTTTTTCCTAAAGTCATAGCCATTAAACTAATTCCTTTTAGCTCTATTAGCATGCTGCAGTTTTCAGCATGAGCCCTCAGCATGTTTGTAATGGCAAAGATTGATTTATTGTCACCTCATGAGTCAATGTATTTGTATTAGCCTGTGAATGTCCCTCATTTTCTTCGTGGAAGTGCTGAAGAGAGCCATGTGCCTTTCTTGATAACTCATAAAGAGCTCCTCCTTGGTGTGCCCCTGGAAAAGAGGCACTTTAAAATCTTGCTTCTGAGTGCCTCTTCAGTAGGTAGTGAAAAGCTCTTGTCTGTTGTCTTTCTGCTGTTGGTTCTAAGATGCTCTGCTATTTTCTCCATTTCTGCCTCTCCAGCTGTGGGACTTCAGTAAACGAGGGCAAGCCAAGGTGTGAACAAGGGGAATCACACATGCAAAAGCTCAGGTTTTATTCTTCTGTCTCAGCACAGGCAGAGTATTGCCCCTGGCAATGCAGAACTCCTCTGAGGCTGTTGGAAACATGTAGTCTTCAAATGATAGCCACCTTCTTTCCAAAAGGGAGAGAGACCAATAGCTACATTAATAAAGGTCATAAAAACAAGACACAGGATGTGTTTATCTTCTCTCCTGTCATTCTGGTCATTGCATACAGTTTAGAAAATCAGGATACTCCCTTAACTTCCTGGGGGGAATTCTGCAATTTTTGCTTGTCTATAGGTGATTCCTGGTGCTTGCCTGATATTTTGGTTCTCCAAACTAAGCCAGACTTATTTCTAACCCCTTCTTCCTCCTGCACAGTGTTTATCGCATTGTACATTGACCAGATGCTGTGACTGAATGCCAGCCTGCCTCTCAGTTAAGACTTAAATGAAGGAAATAGTTTCAAGTAAAACCCTGAGAAAAATGTTATACAGTTTATCTCTGTACTGTACAGCCTCTCTGTAATGTGTGTGTTTACTTGTTGCAAGGATTCATGTATCTCTGGATAGGGGCTACCTTTCTAATTTCTATCCTCATTTGGAAAAGCCATCAGAAAAGGTTAATGAGGATCTCAGTTCTCCACCTAAACTCCAGTTCTCACTTTCTACGTGCTACAGATCCCCCCTCACAAATTATTTCATTTACCCTAGGGGTAGTGTGGGTGAGGGGGTATTTTTCAGGCTCTGCAGCTGCATTTTAAAGGCAAAACTTGTCACACGAGGAAGTCAAAAGAATTTTCTCTCTCCTAGTTCTCAACCACAACAAAAAAAAAATCAGTGACCATATAAGTATAAATTCTACTATTTTCTGAAACAAGGTCAACGGCAGTCTTGGAGAGCATTTTATAGGGTACTTGTGTTTGTATTTCTCCATCAGCTAGAATGCCCCAAACTCACACCAGAATCTGGCTGCCTGCAGCAGGCAACTGTTCCTCTCTCCTTCCTGGGGAAGGAATTTATGCAGCAGCTGGATATGTCTCCTGGAATAAGTCAGAGCAACCAGTGCCAGTGTAGCATGTCTGACTACCTATCCACTAATTTCCATGCACTAAAATGCTTGGAAGGAAAAAAAGGTTCAGGCCTCAGCCTCATTTCAGCATCTTTTCAGCTTTCTCTGTTGGCATGTTCATCATATAGAGAAAAGACAGACTAGCTTAGAAAGAGTTTCTTCCCTGGTTCTCAGTATCCCTGAGGAATAACCCCCTTTCCCACTGCTGCTGCAGAGCACCAGACAGTGCTTAAATGGTATGACATAACAGTACCTGTTCAGTGATGGCATGATGCTGAAAGGCAGCATTCTATATTTGTGTGTCTACAGCTGTTGCTGTTCCTTGTTTTTTTCTTCTTTTCCTCTCTGATATTGTTGTTGTCTACAGAAAGAAAATGTGAGTCAAATAGCATCAAATTTGTAATACCACAATGATTAAGAAACTAAACAAACTGAAGTTGCCAGCTCTGTAGTACTGCTTTTAATGGATTTGTGGTTTTTATCTGCTGTGGAACTCTTATGTGTAAATCAGGTATGTGAAAAGCATGAAAAATGCAGAAAATACAGCAGATGAGTTCAGATTATAGAAACAGATACAGGGAGAAGAATATTGTATCTTGCCAAGGACATTTTCAAATAATGAATGTGTCTTGCATTAAATGAATTTGTTCCCTTTCTGAAGTCTAGATGTTACTGTCACAGAAACTACCATGAGAGCTGATACTCATGACTCTCTTGCTGGTAATTTGAACAGGAGCCCAAGGGTCAAAAGGACCAAGAAGATTGTCTCTTGCCCTCTAATGAGGATTGTTCTGGGTTTAGGCACAGTTTCAGCAACTGGTGTGAGGAGAACCAGAGCTACTGATGGTATCAGATTCCAAGATTCTCTTGGCAATTCACTTGTTAATGGTAAAGGACATTTTTAGAAAAAGTTCATCTGTTTCAAAAGAGCCCAGCTAAAAGGAGGAGATTGAAGACCTGTGTTTTTTTGTGTGCTTGGAACACAGCATAGCACTTGCCTGATTCAGTGAGCAGCTCTTGCTCCTCAGCATGTGCTTGACAGTGCTGGTGAGAGCACCCCTTTGTTGGGGGCCTGTGCTTCCTCTGTTCCAGGTTCTCTGAGCCAGACCCCAGCCACACACTAGAGGAGCGAGTGGTACACTGGTATTTCAGCCAGCTGGACAACAACAGCAGCAATGACATCAACAAGCGGGAGCTAAAGCCTTTCAAACGTTATGTGAAGAAGAAAGCCAAGCCCAAGAAATGTGCCCGGCGTTTCACTGACTACTGTGACCTCAACAAGGACAAGTCAATCTCACTTCAGGAGCTGAAAGGGTGTTTGGGAGTCAGCAAGGAAGGAGGTGAGTGCCTTTTCTTCCTCATTACATGACAGTAAAAACTGGCAAACAAACATGACAAATAAAAACTGAGTTACAGCAAATTCAGAAATCCATTTTCTCGCAGCTGTTTCAGAAGTGCCACAGTTTGTGTGAGCAAATGAGTGGGATTAATACACTGCCATGCAAATGTAGCTTGTAACTTGTGTTGTGGCTCCATCTTCTATGCCTTATCACAGACCTCTGTGCTAAGCACTGTACAGAAACAGGACAACAGTTAAGAGTTCCTGGCCAGAACTCTGCTTGTACTGTTGAAGTCCTTGGAAACTGTAGTTAAGATCAGGCCCTTTTGGAGTAATACCCTGCTAACAAGATTATGTTGTCTCAGCCATGCAGGTTGGATGATGTATGAGCCAGCAGAGATCCAGTCCTTCTCTGGAGACCCTATTTACTAACACAAATAATATTTATTTTCATTGCTATTCAGTATGTAGGAGAGTGGATGATGCAAAGAGAACAACTCAGAAAGCAAGCACAGGGCTGTACTGTTGCCCTTTTTCAGACTTAAATTGTATTTTGAGATTGAGGGAGAAATAAAGCATGTGAATAACCTATTTTCCTTTCTGTTTAGTGTCTGAGCAATCAACCCACCCTCTTGCCTTTTCTTCCTTTTTTCATCTTCACCTCATCATCTGTTGGGACCCGAACCAAACTGATATTTTTGGAAATTTTAGGAATTGAAACTGTTCAACCCAAATTCAATAATTATCAGTCATTCTTGACTGTGGGCAGACTTGCTTGGCAGGAGAAGGCAAACAGGGAGATTCCAGGGGACTAATTTCCTGTGCAGGTGTTTTGGCTTTGCAGCTGTTGTTATAAGTGTCATGGTAGTTGGGAAGGGTGGATAGCATTTTTTTCTCCCATCTTAATCTTTCCTTAGGTTCCTTTCCTTTTCTCAGGTTTAGCACAAGTGGGAAGGGAGTCAGTACATTTGGGTGTTGGGAAGTTGCATTTTCTAGGTGCTTTGCAAACATCTTAGTTACCATAATAAGCATATAGCATTACATATCAGCTGTGAGAAGCATTCAGCTTCCCTAGCCCTGTGGAGGTGTTTTTTTAGTCATCAGTACCTTACTGAGGAATGACATACCAAAATAGCAATCCTTAATTTTATTACCTTCCCAATAAGATGAATATGCCAAATGAATTTTATTGCTTTTTGGCCTGGAATAAGACTCTGGAATCTGCTGCCTTGGCCAACTGAATGTTCAAAATTTAGTTTATGGAAGGGGAAAAAAATCAAAGCGAGAGAAAAAAGAAAATGTGAAACTTCAAGCCCATTTGAAGGGGAAAGAAGGCAGTAAGACATTGTTGTGGGTGCCTGATTGTCTAACTGTTTGCTGAGAAAGCAGCCTTGGCCTTTCATGGTTTCTTCTCTTGTATGAGGACAGGACTGTGGTCAAAAAGGAGCTCTGATCTTGTTCTGTCACACAGCTCCACATACCTACTACAGACCTGATAAGCCTTGATAAGCCTATCAGAAACCCTTCCTCTTTTCCATCATTATGGTGACCCCAAAAAAGCTGCTGGCAAATCTGCTAGGTCTGGTGGCCACTTTGCACAGCTCTTGTCCCTCTCTTTAAACCAGACTTGTTTTTATCGGGGGCCATTTACATGGAAAAATGTCATTCTTGCCTCTTGGAATGGTGTAGCCACATAAGAGTCAGCCTTTGAGTGTTTGCAGAAGCCTGCAAATGGCTTCTTGAACTGGGGCAGGACAGGCAGGCAGAGCTTTTAGCTTGGAGTATGCCAGAAACAGTCTTTGCCATCGCTCAATCTGAGATTGTCTGTTTGAGGAATTGTGGAAGGGAAACCGACTGATTTACAGCCTGTTAAAAGTTAGCATTCCTCAGCATAGTCTGCACAGCCTGAGTTAAGGGGGGAACCTCTGTGATCAAAGAACAAATGTATCCCTCTGCATCAGTCAAAAGGCAGGATCCTTGAGAGGAGATAGACTCAGATTGTAAAGCTTTGCTGAAAAGTTACTGGACCCAAGATTAATTGGGGTCCAGTGATGTTGGAGAGGAGGGCTGTAGATCTGAGTGAGGCTTATGCTAGTTGTGCTGGCTCAAAATGTTGGAATTGAGTTTTACCTCTATATTCTTCCAAGTTCAGAAGACAAAGTCAGCATTTTGTGCCTGCCCAAAGAGAGGAGCTAAGGGAATAAACAGCAAAGAAATGTCCCTCTGCCAGCTGACGGGAAGTTCCCTTCTGCCAGCTCAGATCCTGTGATTGCTTTGCTATCCAAGAGCTTGTCAGATGGTAGGTGTTGGGCACGCTTCACAGGACATGAGGACGTCTGAGGTGGAACCCAGCCACCAGGAGCACAGTCCAGAAACAGGACTGAAATATCTTAATTAAAAAGTGTGTGTGTGTGTGTGTGTGTAATTGAACAGAATGCCACTTTCTACTGAATCTGAGGAAATTTTACAGAAAGAAGGAAAAGTAGACAGACAATCTGAACAGCAGATTTCTTTTGGTGATGTTTTGGACCTTTCTTATTGCTATCTTCAGAAGTAACTGCATGCTTGGGAGGCTGGGAATGAGTTGCTCTATATCATTACTGTACAAGCCGTTGTGTGGGAGAAGGTGGCAAAGAGCAGTCACCTGGGAAAGGCCTCTGGACCAATGATGATAGAAAATAACAATCTTAGTGGCCATGAGGAAACTGTAAGCAGGTAATGACTGAATTCAAAAGGAATTTCAAAGTAAATTTATTTGTTACTAGATTATAATCAAAGGAGCTGCGCTGGTTCAGTGCTTGATTTTGTTTGTCTTGTTAAGATACTCCCCTTTAGAGCTTTGTAGAGGTGCTACAATTTGCCTTTAATCTTGCCAAAAGTTAGTGATAGTTTGAATCAGGACACCAGTATTGTGGTGAGAACACAAGATAAGGCTGTTTCTCTCCCCAAAAGGTGAAAGGTTTGCTCAGTATGTCTGAAGAATAATAATTTCCTATGAAAAGCTGCTTGTGTTTCCTTGGGGCTTTTTCTTTTGAAAGATACCTGGCCTAATCCAGTGTGACTAGAACTGTTATCCAAAGCAGTGTACTTGTGAGGATGAGCAAATACTCTGCTTTATGAAACTTGCCACATGATGGGATCTTACCCCATAATGCCCAAAGGCTTCTCAGCTATAACCCACGGTCACTGCCTGCCATATTCCTTCCTCTCCTTGGTGTCAGCAGTGCACTGTTGTGGCAGGGTTTTGCCTTTGACAGGTATACATGGCTGGCCTGGTTTGTGTGGCAGGCAGGCAGCTGAAGGCAGTGCTCTGTGCCCCAGAGGAGCAGGGGATGAGCAGGTTTGTGTGGCAGGCAGGCAGCTGAAGGCAGGGCTCTGTGCCCCCAGAGGAGCAGGGGATGAGCCCCAGCGCAGTTCCCACCCGGCTGCTTGGGGCCATGTGCTCGAGCATACCGACCATGGCAGGGAGGGATGCTCCTGCCTTTGTACACACCAGCCTGGAGCTCCCTGCCTCTTCCCAAAGACAGGCAGGGCTCACTCAGCTCTTCCCAAAGATGGGTTGTGCTCATGCACAGCACTGTGCTGCAGGCTTACCTGCACTGGGTGTTAAAGGCAAGAGGGTTCTTTCAGATGCCCTCTGGCTTCCCCAGGCTGCCAGCCAGGGCAGTGATGCACAGCCTGGCAGTGCCCTTCAGGGCCCTGGCAGCCACCCACGAAGGGCCCAGGCTGTCAGTGCCAGTCAGCCCAGGCAGAGCCTTGGCCCTGGCAGTGGAGCCTCTGCCCATGGCAGCAGAGCCGTGTTTGGCACTGGGCATCGGCGAGCTGCGGTTCTGCTGACCCTGCAGGGCAGGTGGCTGGTACTGGGCCGGTGTTCAGGGTCTTAGAATAACTTACTGTGCTTACACAGTTTCTCTTATTAATGTTCTCTACAACAGGCTGTGCTTTGTGACCCATTTCAGCCTTGGACACTGACACCTTTTTCTCCCCCTGGCTTTTTCTTCTCAGCAGCTCTGTTCCCATTTTACAGCCTAGCTTCCTGGTCCTTGGGGCTTCCCACACCTCACCCCTGCCCTCTGAGCTTCTGCCCATCTTGCTCCTGCGCAGAGCAGCATGTGCAGTACAGTACTTGATGTGCAGAGCGAGCTGTGCAGTCAGGTCACGTGCGTGCACAAATCTAAGTCGTAGGCTAGAGGGTGGCACCAGGCTTACTGCTGCTGGCTGGGAGCAGGAGCTCCCATTTTCAGTGAATCCCTTCTCTGAAATCAGATGAAGCAGCTCGCAGGAAATGCAACATGCTTCTGACAGCTCCTGTAATTCCTGAGCTGTCTGTACCCAGTGCAGAGGCCCTTGCCATGAGCTCCATCTGGTGTAGGGTGTGTGTGCCTGTTATAATGCAGTCACAGCTCTGCCTCCTGCCAGGTATAAGTTCAGCTCTTTGATTTTAGGCACTTGTTTGTTTGATTCAAGTGGAAGATTTAATAAACCTGGGCTATCTGTATTGCCTGTACCTTCACTCTCCTCAGGCTTCCCCCTTTCTACATGGCATTATTTTGCTTGCTGGGGGAAACTTCATGATACTACTTGCATCCTTCCTTTCTTCTTTCTCCTTCCACTGTTCAGTTCAACCTTGTAATTGTTGTTCTTGCCCACGTAAAACCTCTGGATTTCATGATATTCAGCTACTACAACACCAGGTATTTCACATCTCTCATCTCAGGCTCATTGGTTAGACTCTTGCATGTGAATCCTGTTGGCAGGACTTGCTGTGAGCATGCTCAGAGCATGAACCTGCTCTCTGGCAACAGGCAAGGGAAGGCTCCTTTGTCATGCCGTGGCATTTACTTCCTTTAATGTGGTTCTTGGATTTTACAGGTAGCCTGAGCAGTTTGCCCAATGGAAAAAGACAAGGCCTTAACCCTTTCAGTGAGTATCTTGTCAAAGTGTTTTCTTTTTTCCTGTGATAAGCATGTATTGCAGAATTCATTCTCCCATGTTCTCATGTGCTCATGAACAGCAATATAGAAACAGCTGAAAACCAAAGAGATTTTGTCCTTAAGAGGTATAAATACACCAACATGCAGCTCCATTGCATCATTTCAAAGTCCAGCTCTGTGTCTTGCTGGAACAGACTATATGTTGCTAAGGAATTAGAATAGGATAAAGCAGCTATGGGATGACTACTCTCCTATCCTACTCTTCCTTCTTCTATCAAGTAATAATCTAAGTGATTTGTTGTGTTTACATTCCATTACTCGATGGACAAGTTCCCATGAAGACACTTCTCTATTGTGGTAAAGGTCTGTTCTTTGTATTTTGTGGCATTGAATCACATGGACCCTTTCATTAGGCATGAACAATAACATTATTTGCTTTGCTTTTAGACTTGCTGTCTGATGGGGTTTTTTTGGTACTTCTCATTTTGCATTGTAAGAAGCAGTGAGAAATTCTCCCCTACCTATATCTTCTGCCACTTGTTCTGTGTGGCAGAAGATATAGGTAGGGGAGAATTGTCCTACATATGTTGGGTTAGACTTCTTTTTGTGTTGAGGAGACCTAGGCTGTGTATTTGTTTATTGCCAGAAGTCTTCCTGTACCTTTTGCTGTCCTCCTTATCTTTCTGGGGACTGTATTTGGTCCTGGTGAGATGGGCTGAAGAGAGAACCAAAGATAAAGATCAACTATGCCTTGTACATTGATGATGTGATGTTTCCTGGTGTGTCCTCCATACTGAGTACTTACTTGATTTTTGCCTGCTGCTAAAAGCTGAGCAGAGGCATTTGAACAATTGCTGTAGCTTCAGCCCCTTCTTTGTCACTCAAAGTGCTCAGTGTAGGACAGGTCATCCACACTCCCACGCTATACTGCACTTACAGACATGGAAAACAATCTGTTGTTTTTATGAGCTGGTCCTTGAGCACTGCAGGCACCTTTTGCAGAGCTGTACAATTGATTGCAAATATGGTTACCTGAAATAATTTTGCATGTGAAAATATTTGCCCCCTTTGATGGGGCATGTTGATCAGCACTGATCCCACTGAGGTCTTTTCTCCCAGTGAGGTAACCTTTCCCCTCTTTGAAAATCAAATCCCTACTTTTGCTTTCTCTTTAGCATGCTTTCACCTGTAGTTAATCCACAGAGCTCCAGCTCTGATCCCATAAGGACTTTGGTTCTTTAAGAACCTTTGGTGAGGGGCTTAACAAAAGCTTTCTGGAGAAAGGCCTCCTCCAAGACCTGCTTGTCTGCTAGGGAAGGAGGCAGCTGGCTGTGGCTGATGGGCAGATGGTGGCAGGGCAGCCTGGCAGCAGTGGGTTTCTGCATCAGCTGTGCCAGGCAGAAGAGCAGAGCAAGAGATGCTGGACCAGTTGTTTCCCTAGACTGCATGCCCATTTCCAAGGAGGGGGAGGAAAGTGGTGTTTTGTATTTAAAAATACGTCAGTCCCTGAGGCTCCATGTGACTCATTCAATGCTTTTTCCAGCAAGGCTGTGTCATTAGCCCCTGGTTGTTTTCAGCCTCACAGCTTACTCTGGGATCTCAGCTTTCTGGGGCCATGGCTTCAGCAGAGCCTCTACTGGATCTTTATCAGTCAGGTTTCTTTTAGTTTTAATTAGCCTTTTTCCCTTACTTATTCTGTTTCTGTTCTGTTTTTCCCTCCTTGCCCACCCCACCCTACTCTTTCAGTAGGTCGCCTGGTGTAGCAGCAGAAGACAAGAAGGGAAGGCAGGAGCTGACCCAAAGGAAGAAAAGATCCAGTGACAGACAGACAGACACCTTGCTGCTTGTGAGCAAGCACGCAGCATCAGCAACATCCAGCGTAGTAGAAGTGGCACCCAGAACGTTTGCACTTTTAAAAAATTGATTTGGGTTTGTTTTTAATTGCTTTTCAATGCCATTATCTAATACTTTGGAAAGTGGAGGGAAGCAGGATCATGACTTTTAAAATTGGAACAGCTACTGATGATGTAAAATTGAGTTCACTGGGACTCAAAGAATTTTATATACTGTATATAAATATATATGTAAATTGTACAGTTGTCTTGTACAGGGGTTGGAGTCACTGTTCTGTTCCTCTCTTTGCTTTTGAAGGCTGTTAGGGTTAGAGGGACATTTTGCATTTAATGGATTATAGTAATGCATTTATTTCTGCCACCAAACCATCATTGCGTGGCGAGCCTTAACAGCACCTCCATGCAGAAAGGTGCCAGTGTATCAGCATGAATTGTTCTTGCAGATGTGCACACAGTGCCCCAGCTACCAAATGCTTCTTAAGAGCAGCTGAACCCCTTTTCTTACCATAAGCTCTCTGCAACTGAGGCAATTGGGCTTCTGAGAGCACAGATTTCTCCACCAATGTAAGTATTGGTGCACTGCAAAGATGCTTAAAGTAGGGATAGAAAAGGGCTGTATTAGGGTTGTACAAAAGTAGCTTGTGCACCTGTTGCAAGTTGGGCAGAAATGAAATACAAATGCATTGCTATTCATGCTCAGATAACATGCTTAGCAAAGATGCACCATGCCTCTGGAATCTAAAGCTGTAGGAAGGATGTGGGAGCCATAGGCCTGGTAGAGTCAGTGGAGTGAAATCTTGCATCCTCTGCTCTGACAAAGCATTCATCTGTATGTTGTACAGCAATAAACATTTTGAGAAGCCTGCTGAAAGCAGCATTAGCCTGCCTTATGCTTTGCTGAAGAGCAAGGAACATACTTGTCAGTGCAGACAGACACAGTCGTGCTGCTGGTCCCCCAGGGTCTGCTTTACTTATGTTTCAACAGGTCATCCTGGGCCATGCTCACTGGTGAATGTTTGTCAGCAGTGACTTCTCTTGTCCTTGGTGGTTGTGAAGCCAAGCTCTCCTCCTGCACAGTGGTGTGCCTGCCCACTTTGCCTGATTTGCTGTTGCCAGTGCCTCCTGGGTACTGCTTAGCCTGGGGTGTGATTAGCAGTGAAGGCTTGGAGTGAGGACTCTGGTGTTCTTGGAAGCCACAAGGGCTGTGTCAACCACTAGGAGTTTTAGCAAAGTTGTTTCTTTGGCAGGGGTGCCCGTATCAGCAATCCTAGATTTGGGCAGTGTGATGGGACATGCAGTCTTTTGCTTTGTGTATTTCCAACCACTGGCAGCACTCGCCTGTTCTGAGCAGCCTCCCACTTCTGACCTGATGATCCTTCTGCCACTTGTCTCTGGACCAGGAACCTGTTCGAAGAAACTTTAGTGAAGGTGATGAAATGACATGCTAATATGAGATCACACCAACAGTTACTTGTAACAGCAATAAGTTACTGTAGAGACTGTTCTCATCCCTCCAGGCTCTGTTGCTTTGGTAAAAGATGATACAACGCAGCATCTTCACTCTGTCATGTCATCTTGACAATAGCTTGAGATAAATACATCCCCTAAAAAAAGTGTCCTGATGCAGTAAGTTACTTCTTGTTGACAAAATGGAGACTTAAATAAAAGAAAAACTAAGCCTTTCTATAAATAACTGTTGAAGAGTAGTAGTAACTCTTCCTCTGGGAAGTATATTGGAGCGAATTAAAACATACAGCATGGTTGAAAACACTTCTGGTAATATCTGAAATATACATCATACCATCATAATATAAAGAATTCATCTCTTTAGCAAGAGCAGATCCTGCTGCTGGATCTTCATGGTTTCTCACATACAATGTATGTGTTTTTTTGGCCTGCAAGCTCCCACCTTCTTGATTGCTTCTTCTCTTGTTGTTCTTTGGGGTTTTTTGCTTGGTTGTTTGTTTGGGGGGGGGGGTGGGTTTTGTGGGGTTTTTTGGTTTTGTTTTGGTTTTTTTTAATGCCCTGGGCACATCTTCTGTGTGTGGAAATAATTTGGTTTAGTGTATAGTTAGAAATGTCCATGCCACACTCACTAATCCTATTGTAGTGAGTAAAGAATGAAACCAACTGTATAAAAATAAATCCTCTCCATTTTAATATTCTAGTTTTAGGAATTAAAAGTTCTGGCTGCTGGGTTGGATGGTGTTTGGTGGAGTTTTTGGGGGTGGGGTTTTTCTTTGTTTGGTCGGGGTTTTTTTTAATGTATAGTTCTATCCAGCAGAAACAGATAATTGGATGCCTCTAGAAATTCTATCAGCCAAGCACTGGGGCTGGGAAATGCCCCACAGGATTGTGGGGGAACTGCAGAGCTGCTAAAACTCACTGTATCTTCTTCTGGAAATAAACCAGCCAGTCACCAGTCCTGCTTGTTATATAAATCCTTCTGCTGACCTTCTTTTTCTCATCCTTGGGTCCTTCCCCTCCAAAAGGCCTGCATTCACATGTGGTTTGCAACTAAAATTGGGTCAGTTCTTCAAGGAAGGCAAACAAGGGGTGGCTGTTGGCTAACCTTGGTATTTGTGGGTATTCCTGTTGCTAGGCCAGGGCTGACTTTATGGATGAATTGGGGGCCAGGCATTACATTGATTTCCCCTGTCACAAGACAATTCCAAGTCCCTGCATGCTGACTTGCTGAATTTGTGTGGGTCTCTGAGCAGCTTCTGGCAGCACTTGTACATTGCCATGCAAGGCTCAACCAGCATGACTGTGCCAAGTCCAGGCAGAGGTCAGGTTACTTGTTCTGGGTTTGTGTTGGAGGACTGTGCAGACCATACTGGTCCTGATGGACATAGCCCATGCTGTGAGCTGTCCAACCATCTGTACTCATCAGTGAGAGCACTGCCTCAGCTGCTCATTTCCCCTCCTGGTTTTATTGCCAGTCTGCCTGGCTGCCAGGCCAGATTGTCCTTATCTGGTGGTTGTACGCAATCTTCTGCTCTGCCCTGCATCAGTAGCATCTTTCTGAAGGTGGGACACAGGCAGTGTCAGTGTTGTGTCTGAAAGCAGACCCTGGGCATGTGTCTCCTCATCCTTCAAGTCCTCCTGGGCATCTCCAGCTCTACTTTGAACGACGGCTGAAAACGGCTGGGACAGAGAAGAGAACCAGGACTCGACAGTGCAAGTCATCTCTTTGTCCTGCCAGAAGTAAAAAATCTTGCTGATCTTCCAAGGGCACAGTGTGTTGTAGGAAATTGCTTTCCAGTGGGATTCATTTGTGTGAAGGCACTGCTTTCCATGGCCTGAGTTTATATTGAACTTACCCTGCCCCAGCGCATGTCTGCCTATGGCAAATGTGTTAAACTGAAAGGCATCTGTTTGGTTTTGGTTTTGTAATAAAATAGATAACTTTTGCTCCAGTGTCTTGTGGTGGTTACTTGTTGAATCTTGATTTCCAGTTATTCCTACAATGCTGTAGGAGAGGGAGGGGGACTTTCCTCCTTGCAGAGTCCAGTGTCAGTCTGTGGTTGGGTTTGGAGGTCTGTGATGTTTCTCCCCTGTGTGTAAGCCTCCAAGCTGAATTAAAACAAGCTCCAGAGTGTGTCTCTGTAGTTCGATGGCAGCCGTCTGAATCTGCCCAGCCTGCTTAGAAAGGCTGTGAAGCTTCAGCAGGAGTGCAGAGATGATTGTGGAAGGTGGGGTGTGGGATCTTGTGGCACAGTCTCCCCACACCACAGGCAGGAGGCAGGCACTGCACCTTGTGTGTCCTCGCAGCTCCCTTTCACATGGCAGCCTCCATACTTTACTTTGCAGGTCACACAGGCACGTGGGAGCCTGAAATAGCATCTTCTAGCTGTTGTCCAAAACCTTTTAATCCTCAAAGATGGTAACTAACAAGCCATGCTGGAAAGCTGCTGCTGTTGTAAAACATAGGTTTTTCTAGGTTACAAGGAAGTGCCATTCATCAGAGGCTGCAGCACCAGGTCCATGGCAGAGGAGACCAAACACTGCATTTGACCAGCTTTGTCATCACTGTCATTTCACTTGATCACATGGAAATCTTTTGCAATTAATAAGGAGCCAACTCATGTACTGCACATGGAAGGCAAGGCAATTGTAGTCCCAGGGGAGGGTTTCTGCTTGTACGGTAGTCACAGGCTGGATTGTTTGTAGGTGGTCAGAGAGGGCTTTGCTAAGTCTTTCAGTGCAAATTCAACAGCAAAAGAAGGAAATGCAGAGGTGTGACAGTCAATGTACATCTGTCAAGAATGAACCAGCCAGCCAAGTTAATTTCCTTACATTAACAAGGGTAACAAGTTCTTGGGCTAAGGGAAGAGCAGTAATTGTTATCTCTGGGGTTCTGCAAGACTTAACAAAAACCAGGAAAAGGGTATTTTGAAAAAGAAAAGACCAGTTCCTTGGCTGTGCTTGCTGGTTCTGGAGTCGATGTAAGGTATCTCAAGAGGCCTTCACCCTTTCCCTGGCAGTGCTGCCATTCTGTAGGCAAGTCAAAAGGACTGAAAAGGGCTTGCTTCTGCCTCTGCTTCCAGCAGTGATACTGCCATTCTTTTCCTTCTCTCCCAGCCTTTTTTCCTCTTACCTGTAACATAACTAACACAATCGACATGCACAATGTTGACCTTCTGACTTCTCAGCAGCCAGCCCTTACAAGCCATTTTGGGCAAAATACCTTGGAAACTGTTCAAAAGCTGGTATTAAATTGGACAGAACGATCTGCAGAAGTGATGCTCCTTAGTTTAGAGAACACCTTGACTAGGAAATGGGTTTAAAAAATGCCAGCTTAAGAACCAGGAGTCTTAACAGTGAGTGTTTTGTATGGAGTGTTTGCCAGAAAACCCAAGACTGGCTACTTTGGGAATCAGTTACACTTTTTGTAATTCTGCTGAGGGTCTTCTTACTGATGTTAATGGTGGGTTTTGTTTTTCAAAGGGACCTTGCCTGTGCACTCCAGGAGTGGTCTAGCTTTTTTTCAGAAAACACCACAAATTCTGCTGTGTGTTGTAGCACAAACCTATAGCCCCATCTCCTGCAAAAGAATAAATGAACATTTATTCCACATTATGTTTCCTTTCAGCACATTGGGACTGGGCTGAGGGTCTTCAGCTGAGGCAGAGGAGCCACAGCCCCACTGTGTGCTCAGTCAGCCCACACCCACAGCCCAAGCAGTGGTGGTGGGTGGCTCTCTGCCCCCAGCTGAGCTAGACCTGCACTGTACACTGGGCAATGAAGGAGGCAGCTGCTTGTGGCTCCAGTGGAGATGGAGGTTTCCACACCTTGTCTCCTCTCTGCTGCCAGCAGGAGTAGCTCAGGTCTCCTGCATACAACTTGTGACTAGGTGGCCCTAGTTTGGACCTCAGAATAGTTTCCTGGTGCAAGATCTAGGAATCTGAAGTACGGATGAACACAGCTCACCTTATTAAAATAAAGAAATTCAGTCCCAGTACAAAACAGATCCGTAACTCATTGCTTTATGTGTGAACAAAGGACTGGTGAAACAAGTTCTTCTGTAGCATCTCTCTGCTATGCTTCAAGCACTTAAAAACTGCAGTTTGAGTGTCCAGTGTCCCATTTCACAGCGCAGCTCTGGCCTTGCATAGCACTAAGTGCCACTGCTATCTCCCCCAGTCATGATTTTGGCTGGGACCACTGAAGGGATTCCTGCTGGCTTCACCATGTCAGAAAAGAGCTGACACAGCATCTGGCTGAAGAGAGAGAGCTATTTCTGAAGTGACTTGGATGTTCCCACTCTGAGCTGGCAGGTTGTCTCAGAGAAAGCTGTATGAAGGTGGCTGAGGTTGGATTGTTCACCTGCAGTCTAACATGAGAGTGAATTTTTGTATCTCTGGGGCTGTTAAAATGGTTTCAAATTAATGGCTTAAACATTGCAAAAATTTTCAGAGGACTTCTGTTCACTCTAGCAGACTGCAAAGAAACCTTGTTGTCCATCTGCAATCACAGAAGTCTACCCCTCCCCAAATATGCCTGCTAACTGGAATTTGGACTGTGACAGGAACTTAAGATGAAAGGGATACTATTGTCCAGTCATCCCAGGTTGATGGGATGATTCCAGAAGAGACTGGAATGCTGACGGCTCCAACATTTATGGAGCAAGCTGCAGGTAAACAATCCAACCTCAGCCACCTTCATACAGCTTTCTCTGAGACAACCTGCCAGCTCAGAGTGGGAACATCCAAGTCACTTCAGAAATAGCTCTCTCTCTTCAGCCAGATGCTGTGTCAGCTCATTTCTGATAAGGAAGGACGCAAACCCTGTGAGGAGGCTGGTGTCTCTTTGTCTTTACTCAAGTGAACTCAGCTGTGCTAACTCCCCAGCTGGGGAGTACCAGGACATCCATACACAGCCTGAAGGTTTTCATCTCTGCTGATGGGCCCTAATGGACTCAACTCCCTGATGTTAGGAGTAGCTGTATTGTCTCAGAAGGTATCAAAGACTCCTGAACTGATCCACAACATTACATCATCCAGTTGAAACTCGCTGCCCCAGGGGAGATACCTGGGTGTTCCCACCTGAACTGGAGTGAATATAAACCTAGCAGGTGTTGTGTTTTGGGGATTTCTCCCCACCACTTATTTGGGAGTTCCCCCACCATACTATGGATCCAGTCTGCAATTATCACTTTGACCAAGAAACATGAAAATTGCAACAACCGTCTCATCTGTGAGGCTACAGGTGATGTTTTTACTCTTATCCTTTCCTTGTCTTTCTTACCCATTTTCTTAAGCAGGATTTTTACTCTTTTGTATTGCCATATTACAATACATAACAATAACAAAAATGGCTATTTTACAACGCAACCAAATGGTTCTACAATAAACCTTACATGTGTATATTTACAAACACCACTCATTCTGTGTCATTTCACTCTAGTTTGGCCAAGGGATCTATTAGGAAGAACCTGGGCTACCCTTGCCTTCTGCAGTGGGTTCTAACAAGTGTTGAGATGTTGCTGCAAGCTTTTTTTTCCTCAAAATGCACCTGGACACCAGACCTTTGTAAAATGAGTTAATCTAAAGTATTTAGACTCCAAAAAACCAAAACATCAAATATAAATTAATTCAGAAAACTCACAGGCAGGATCTGTGAAGAGATGTCCTAAATGATAAAAGAGATCTGGGGACTGATAAAACGAGTCATAGTCCAAATAAGAAACTATCCTGCTGCAAGAGAAATGGAGTGTAAATAGAGATCAATAAAGTGGATCAAGAGCTCTTCAACAGCCTGAAGCATGAGAAGAAAAAATATGAAACGTGGGATGGGTGTTGGAACATTACAGGCTACACGTGAGCTGCCAGGGGACTTAAAGAGAGCATGGCAACATCACCTAACTGGTGATGAAAAAAACCCTAGAGAATTACAGACCTAGTATCTCTGTGAAAACCTAAAGGAGCAAGCTACTGACCAGTTATTCTCTAACCCTCTAAAGATTTATAAATTTGTAAATAAATGGCAGGAATGGGTTTGTTGAGGTTTCACTAAGGACAAATTGTTTCAAACTGATTCCATTCTTTGACAGGATAACTCGCCTCGTGGCTGGGGGGAGCAGCACTGGATGTGATATGTCTTGACTTTGGAGAGGCTTCTGGCACTGTCCCAGAAGACATTCTTGTAAGCAAACCAAGGAACTGCAGCCTATTTAGATTCACAATAAGTTGAATTCAGTGTCAAAGTCAGAGAGTTTTCTGGGGTAATCTTCTCAGTGATGGTCCAGAGTCTAGATCTGTTCAGTATTTTCAGGATTAACTTTCAGAAATTGCTTTGCTATAAATTTTCCTGGTGTTACCCAATTTGGGGTGGGGTACTGGAGGGCCTGGGAGAGGTGTCAGTCAGCAGCTATGGAGGGTAGGACATGAATGATTGATAATTTGAAGAAACAATCCCAGTCAACAGGATGAGTTTCAGCAGAGGCATGGGATGACCTGCCATGAGGCAGCTGTGAGAATGTGCAAACACAAAGTGAGACCCACTGGGCAGCAATCCTGTAGAAGGTGGGAGGGAGGGTGGAAAAAGAGAAAGTGGAGAACCTGAAGGACTGTGCCACATACAAAATCCTCGTACTGTAAGGATAATGAGCTGTTTTCTATGCCCTTGTCAGTCAAACAAGGAAAAAAGTTGGCAATGCCAACAGAAACCCGCATTTGGCTTTGCTTTTAGTTTCTGCCCAAGATGCTCCATAAGAAGAGGAGGCAATCAAATCTCTTTTGGTAGCTTTAAGAGCTTATTTGGATACCCCTTGTGTTAATAGAGACACAAAGGTGCTCTCTACAATATGTACATCCTTAGTGCCAAGGATGTGCCATAGGGACTTCCTGAGGATACCTTTGAGGCTTTTGTGTTGAGATGTTATTCCCCCTACAGCTTTTTCATGCACATAGGTTGTACTTATAATTCCCACAGAATGAGACCAGTGTTTCTGTAATGGAAGCTTATTTTCTTCAACATCAGAGGCATCTTCTTGGGAAGGTATTCGTAACTTCACAACTTACACCCTAAAAAAAAATTATCTTTATTTGAAGGGTTTATTTCTTTAATTCACCCACATTTCACAGATGTTTTCAGAGTACTTCCTATGCCTGTGAAATTTTTTGTGTTCTTGAAACTGGGCCAATTTCTGAGTGCATGCCCACTTGGTGGGAGTGTGCAGGACCCAGTAGGGCAGTGGTCTCTTTGCTTGGCTTTGCCAAGCTCTGGTTGCCCAAGGAAGTGGCATCCAGAGCAGCTTTGCCATGGCTGCTCTCCCAGGGCTGCCCTTCCTACTGCATGAGTGCCCAACCAGGAATTCTTCCACCCCACTTGCTCATTCTGCATTGCACTGTGAGGTGCCCAAGCCCCAGTCTCCCCTGGAACCCCCAAAGTGGGCCCCATGCTGTCAGGCAAAGATAGGAGACTGGAGTTATGGGCTGCATCAGTCCCCCTATGCTTCAGAGGGCAGGTGGGAACAGTTCTAGCTCAAGGGCCACTGTAAAGGGCATTTTGAGGGTCAGATTCCAAATACAAGTGGAAAAATCAGTCAGTGATGACACTGGGTGAGGAGGCAGCATGGTACTGGCCAAAACTGGGACACAGTTCCTGGAGAGCTTCTGCAGGACAGGTGAGTATCTTTGCCAAACTCTTCTTTACCCAAAGGCTGATTTTTGACCAGCACCCATGCAGTGCAGCATCACTAGGACAGCAAAACCTGTGGGGTGCTGTGGGTACACAGTGATGGGAAGGCAGCCAGAGGAACCACTGGCCCCACACCATGCATGGCCCTCAGACTATGTCCCCATACCAGGGACAAAGCAGCTCTTTTGATCCCCTTGGCTTTTCCCTCCTGATGTCAGGATGTGTTATTTACTCTCAACCACAGCAGTGATGCAGAAGAGGAGGCAGAAAGGGAAGATGTGCAGCCCAAAGCACGAGGGCTGCTGGGAGGGGCCAGCAGCTGTTATTGCAGGCTGCCATGGGAAGCTGATGGGAGAAACAAAGGCAAAAGATCATCAGCAACAAAACCAGCAGCAAAACCTCCTCTCTGCCAGCTAGACAGGGGCAAAGGCTGCAGGGTCCTCCCAGCAGTACCAAACCAGAGGGCTGGGGTGGTGGGGTGGGGGAGCAAACCAGCCAGAGCCATTGCAACCAAGTCCAGGCAGCTGCCCCAAGGAAAACAGAAGCAAGCAGATAGCTAGACCCGAAATGAAACATCTTCAGGAAAAAAAAAAAAAAAAGAAAAAAAAATCCCCAAAGGCACCAAACTTACTGGGTTTTTTTTTGCTTGCATTTTTTTTATTGGAGGA
>VWZP01007715.1:843149-870476 GCA_013396995.1 Dicaeum eximium | reverse complement strand
AAAAAAAAAAAGGAACATGCCACACATGTCAGCCTGGTGCAGATCACCCTTCTGCATGGAGGGCACCAGGGGCTCCACACAATTCCCTCTTGGCAGCCAGCCCTACCCCCACACCCCTTCCCTGCAGTCAGCTGGAGAAGGAAGTGGATAAAAAGCACATGGTGGATACAGCACAAGCACAGAAGAAGAGCACAGCAGCACCCCAGGCTGGGCTTTAGCCAGGGATGGCTATGTTGGCACAGGTAAAATAAAAGCTCAACAGACTCTGCGCATCCCAATTAAAAACAGCAACAGTAACCATCTCCCCGTCAGGGCTGCATGTTAAACCCCCACAAAAAACATCTGGGGACTCTTGTAATTTTTTAGTGTCACACATATGAGCTCTGGGGCTGAGGGGCTGTGTGGCAGTGGCAGCAGCTGCTCTTGCTGGTTGCTGGCACTACTGGAGCCAGAAGGACCAGCGAGCTCAGTGGGAGCCTGGCCTCGGGGTCCCTTGCCCATCTTTTTTAGGGCCCTTCCCCAAAGGCATGGCAAAGGGAGGGTAAGGAGGCAGGATCTTGGATACTTCTTAGCTTCAAACACAGTGGTTTTCACTCATTGTGGGCTCCCACCAACAAAACTCTTCACCGCTCATCTGAGAAGGATCCCTCTTCTCGGCCTCATGTATACACATTTATATATAGATATCTGACAAATACTTTGTATGAAAATAAAGACTTCATCTGTGTTTTAAGAACCATCATTGCCTCCATCTAGTCACCTGCTATAGTGTTACATCTTTTTGTCCATGGCAATCTTGTTCCCATTGTTTTTTCCCTAATCCATGGGCACCTCCTCCCTGGAGGAGCACTGCAGCAGGCAGAACTGTACCTTTTGGCAGCCCCTCTCTTACTTGCTGCCTCCCAAAGTTTGGCTTATTTTAGGGAACTTGGTGAAAATGGTTCCCTTTTACAGCACCTGTTTCACGATAGAAGAAATTACCTTCATCTTAAAAACACTTTACAAAGAGTAGGATTTTGACATTCTCTTCCAGGGGCTCTCCATTAAGAAATAGGTTTCTGGATAGCACTTTTTATATAGATATAGGTATAGTTTTTATTTATTTTATTACCAACCCAACATTTCAATTTGCAGCTGTTGATGTAACTCATGACATACTTTCATGGTGGTGGGTTTTTTTCTTCTTTATCCTTAAAAAGAAATGCATTTCAAATTAAAATGATGCTTTTTTTTGTCTGTCTGGTGTTCCTAAAAGGTACTTGAGATGCTGTAGGAGTCCTGATGTGGGTGGCAGTTTTTAAGCCTGTACCTGTCAATGGCCTGGAGACCACCAGCGAGGTGCAGGTGCTGTGAAAAATGGGGTAGCAATGGAATGGAAGGGCAGCCACGCCACAGCTCTGGGTGGGATGGTGCTGGGAACATATGGGCACGCTCTCCAGGTTTTCCTGAATTCATTTCCACCTCTGAGCAGGAGGACCACGCAGCAAACCTGCCACCACCACCATCCCAAGGAGCCAGTGCTGCTTTCCCTGTCCCCCTTGCTCCCCCCAGAACAGGATGTTTTATTTCATTAACAGTTGTAAATTAACATAATTTTCTCTCCCTGCAGTACCACGAGCTCAAAGTTAATTATACAAAGAGAAATGTCATAGTCAAAATATACATGACATGTATTGTATTAGAGGGTTGGGGTTTTTTTTCCTTCTTTTTTTCTTAGCCCAGGCAGGTGACAGATGCTACATGCTCCAGCTTTTGTCACTAAATGTGTGTGACTATGTGTCTGTGTTTGTATTAAAAATATATCAGTCTTGTGATGTTCTTAAAAAAGAAAGAAATGGAAGGCGGCAGGGGAGGAAACGGGTAATAGTGAAGAAGTTTTTTGACTGTGTCACAGTCTTTTGTGGCTTCAGAAATACACACGTTCAGTTCCAGCACTGACGGCAGCTTGAAGCTTTGAGTTTAAATTTTTAACATTTTTCAGATTAAGTAGTGAAAAAGAAAAAAAAAAAAAAGAATCAGCATGCTCTCCCAGAACCAAAAAGCAATGAGCAAACAGCAAAAAAAAAAAAAAAAAGAAAAAAAACCCCACAAATTCCTGAACCAGACTTCTGCAATTCTCAACTAGTAAAAATAGGGAAACATCTCCTTACAGTGGAGGGGTGCTCGGCAGGAAAGATGACCCCCATGGGAGAGGTGGCCTTTGGAGATGATTGAAACTTCATCATTTCATTGAATAGGGTCAGTGCCTGGGTTTATTGTGTTTTATTTCAACACTTGCCATTGTTGCTTTCTTTTGCACCATTTTTGCATGGGTTTTGTCTCTTTGTTTTTTAACTCTGCGATGGTTTTGCCCTTCTTGGCACGCAGCTGTCCGACCGTCTGGGCAGTGGCAGCCGCTGCGAGCCAGCCGTACCCGCCAGTGAAACCGCGCTCCAGGACTGGTGTCCGGTGAGGTAACGGAGGAGGGCTCCCTCCCCCGGCAGCACCGTCCCTGCACCGCCTAAAACCCCTTGATGTAGCAATAGGCCTCCAGCGTGGCGAAGAGGATGTAGAGCAGCCAGAGGCTGACGAAGAGCAATGTCGTGGCCACTTTGCACCCTCGGGGGCCGCCCAGCTCCCCGCCAAGGTGGGGTCGCCGGCGGTAGAGGAGGACGCTGATGCAGATGAAGGCGAAGATGGTGAAGAGGGTGACGGAGAAGGCCAGGGTGCCTGCTGACACCTGGAACTCCTGCCCCTGCGACGCCCAGTAGATGGCTGCCACTGACCACGCCAGCCCGATGCCCAGGAAGACGTTGACAGCGTTGCTGCCCGTGACGTTGGTGATGGAGGCGTCGGCGTACATGTCCTGGATGGCTGCGGCTTTGCTGGCAAAGGTGTCTGGGGTTGAGGGAGGAGGGAAGGAGAAATCACTGCGGGTCCAACAGGAGAAACAGACAACTCTTCATGTCTGGGGGACAAGGGAGGCTCAGGTGTGTCACCAGCCACGTTAGGACACAGACCAAGAGGTGCCAACCCCCTCCTAGGTTCAGAGATCCCATGTTGCCACAAAGCAAGGTGCAGACCTTGCCTGGGGACAGGGCTTTGAGTATACCCTTCCCAGCCTGAGCCCCATCCCATGACAGAGCTTCTCCCCTGAAATCAGGAGCATCTCCAGAGGACTTCCCTCCCACCCCATCCCCTCCCCATGGCCACCCCACCTGGTACAGAAGTGCCGAAGGCGACGAAGACGACGGCGGTCACCGAGTCCTTGAGGCCAATGGTGCAGCCGAAGTGGGAGGCGAGGTCGCCGATGACGGCCGTGAGCATGCCGATGATGAGGATGGAGACGATGAAGCAGGCCCAGCCATTGCAGTACTCGGTGGGGGGCACGCAGGCAAACAGCACTTTCCAGAAGACTGTCAGGAAGTGCATCACGTAGTCAAAGCAGGACGGCAGGCGCTCCTCACCAGACTCGTCCTCATCCTCATCGCCTGCTGCAAACAACACGGGAGGAGAGGTCCGGCATTCATTCCATTGGGGCAGCTCGTGCTTGTCTCCCCAAGCCCAAGGCTCCAGGGATTCTGCTCTACTGGGACAAGGTGGTATGGTTCTGGCCATGACAGTGAATTCAAGGCACACCAGGTCCTTCAGTGATGGGTGAGCCTTGGCAAAAAGAATGTCTCCCAGCCACCCTAGAGCCCTCAGGGATGGAGAGTGATGTAGTGGGGTGCTGTACCCACAGAGGGGCAGCCCTGTCCCTCTCCATAGGCAGTCACATACGAAGTAGTCAACTTGTGGAGATTACTGTGCAGTGGCATGAAGAAATTACACAGGCAGGTGATGTTTTGGGTCAAAATTAGCAGGAAGTAATAGAATTGGGAAACTGGAGAGATCTTTTGATCCTCTTGCTCCAGAGCACAGGCTGGGCCATCTACTGCCTCCTCTACAGCTGGGTGGAAAACACCCCTTTAGGGCAGATGCCAAACTAACCATCAAGAAAAGGTTCAGGAAGATGCCCAACTGCCCCTAAAGGCATAGATGTGCCTAAAATACCTTCCCCACAGCTGCCTGGCTCTGAAAGCAGTGAGCTCTCTCCTCAGGCAACAGCTGGCAGGTCTCTGGGCCTTTTCCTTCACCAGCTGCTGCCTCATGAGGCAACATCCCCAGTCTTCATGTGGTAACTACTCCCAGGAGCTCTACTGGCTACGACAGGACACCTCCCAGTAGGAGCTACCTGCACTGGCCAGGATCCCAGCCAGGAGGGATTTTGCTGCCTGTACACTGCTCATTATATCACCAATGCAGCAGGAGCACTGCCAGCTGATGCAGCCTTTGAAAACTGGCCTTTCTGGAGGGCTCTGCACCAGGAGATGGATCTCCTGGGCTCCTCACTAATGCACCTGCAAAAGCCCACTGTATTTGGAGCAGAGGAGCTCTTTGGGCTGGCTTTGCTGCTGGGTGACCACAGCTGAGCATCACTGACCAGAGAGATGCTGTCATTCCAGGCTGCATGAATGCTGTGGATGTTTGTATAGATTTTCTGATGTCCCCCTCACCTGCGCTCACAGTAATGGCCTCCATGAACTGGTCCCTCCAGGAATGTGTCCCTACAACCAAAGCCAGGTTTGTCTTCCTAATCAGCTTGTCCACGGTGCTCTGTTGTGGGAATAAAGATGCACAGCAATTAAACCAGCTGCTAGTGGGCAAAGATGATCTTGCAGTGCACTGTGGTCTCACAGACCCTTTCCAAACTGTGGAAACACTCTCCTACCAGCTAGATTAGGCCATGACTAGGGTTGAGTCCACCCTCTCCCTGGACTGGCTGATCCAAACCTCACCAGAGCCAGCTTGTTTGCCACACCTCAATCCTGAGAAGGTTCCTTCTTCCCTCAACTCTGCCTCACCAGAGACAGCTTTGCTCCTGCATCCTCCTGCCAACTGGCTTGTTCTGCTTCCAGCAGGGCCTTCTTGCCTTTCTCCTTCCACCCCCACCAACCAGCAGCTACTACTTTTGACAATTCTTGTAGACTTCACCCACCCTTTACTGCATTATATACTTCTTTTCCTCTCTCAACAGCCCTTTTCCTGCACATGCTGTCCCCTCAGTCCTGCTCTCCAAGGCTGCTCGACAGTGCCACATGGCTTTGCCTCCTGGAGGACCCCTAGGACACCTACTGACCTTGAACTCATAGGACTCCTCAATGATGACTTCCAGTTTGGGGTGCTCGCCGAGTATGGGTTTGCCCATCTCTGCAATTCTCTTGGCTTCCTCCTCTTCAACCGTCATCTTCCTCTCAGCCACCTCTGTGAAAGCAAGGCCAACACCACGTGTGAGCAGCAGCCCCGGACCTCCAGGGCACCATGGGCTTCTGCAGCCCCCTCACAGCAGTTTGGGGGGCAGTGGCAGGGCGTTGGACCACAGAAACAAAGGACCAAGATTTCTGAATATCAGTCACCAAGAATACAGGCAACGTGTTTTTAATTTACTAACAAAAAAACCCCTTGAATATTTTCTCCAGTCTGCACTGGTGCTCTCAGTTGACACACAGTCTCCCACCACCCCTGCAGCAGCCATAGTTTTGGGGAGACCAAGGTACCAAATCATTCTGCCATTTGGCAGAAGTGTCCTTTAAGACATTTGTAACACCCTGATGTGCTCCCTGACTTGAATTAGCAAGAGACAGAGCCTTTTTTCCCCCTTTGAGTAGAAAAATCATGGTTGGCTCCTTGTGCCACTCAGTGCTTGATCTAACACTCAGACACACACAGTCACAACCACATGTAAACCACACATGAATTGGAAAAATGAACAAGACATAAGTAATGAAACAAGTCATTTTTTCCTTTCATAATACTGTGAGGGTGCTAAGTTACTGGAACAGGTTATCCAGAGAAGATGTGAATACCCTGTGTCTGGAAGTTCAAGACCAGGTTGGATGTGGTATTTGAGCAACCTAGGGAAAGGTGTCCCATGGGAGTGGGGTTGATATCAGATGATCTTTAAGATTCCTTCCAACATATTCCATTCCATAACTCTGTATTTAGTTTCTGCTGAAGGAAACTGAACCAGGACCCTGGGTCAGCAGCATGCTGAGATGACCCTGTGTTAGGCACAATCTTGCTCATGACCCAGCTAAGCCAGCAAGGTGCCTCAAGAGGGTTCTGGTTGCCCAGTTGGGAAGGAGCATCCCATCTTCCAACCAGCTGGGAGGGTGCCTAGGCCTGGCCCAGGTCTCCTCTTGCACCCACATGCCTAAGTGCAGGAACATGCTGATGGGCTCTCTGTAAAACTGACATCTCAAGAAAGGGGCTGGGTTTCTCCTGGCTTTCCTGTGCCTGACCAGTCAGGGTGTACAAGCTGCAATACAGAGCCCAGCTGAGCCTGGGAGTAGGAACTGGAGCTCTTTAGAACCTGGGAGGGCATATCACAAAGGCAGAGCATCTTGTTCTGGCTAAGCAGTGGGTCAGATGTTACCTGAGGTTTCCTGCAGAGGTTACAAATGCCCAGGTAATGCCTCAGATGTGATTAATCCCATGTGGACTCCAGCAGATCTCATACTTCACACTAAACTCACAGAGAAATTATGCAGTCCCAGTGAAATCTATTTATAAACTCTGACTTCTCTCTTCACCTGCCTGGCTAGATTGACTGCAAAAACTGTAAGCCTTGCAAGACCTTCAGAGTTTATAAAACATAACTCCTGTGGCAGGTGACATTATTATAACCCATCACAGAAACAGAAAAGCCACATCCATCATTTCAAACCAATGACTTACATCAAAACCATCACTGCCAGCTCCAAGACAGCGTTGTCTGGATTTAGGAATTCCCATAAATTTAGAAAAAAATTACAGAGACAGAGGAGCACAGCACCTGGAGAAGAAGGGCAATGCAGGATGCTGGGGGATGCAGGGGGCACACTTTTTCACTGAAAGGGTAGTTAAGCATTGGAATGGGCTGCCCAGGAAGGTGGTGGAGTCACCATCCCTGGAAGAGATCAAGGAACAATTGGATGTGGCACTTAGTGCTATGGTTTAGTTGACATGGTGCTGTTTGGTCAAAGGTTAGACTCAATGATCTTGGAGGTCTTTTCCAACCTTAAGGATTCCATGATTTTATGAAAATGTTCTGCTTTACACTACACTTGGAGACATGAACTGATGATTATCAAGAACAAGATTCAAGGTACATATATTCACTGGAACAAGGAGTCAGATATCATGTATGTCTCTTTTTCTAAGACACAGAACAAGAAAGTCCAGTCTCTTGCTCTAGCTGGGAGTGTGTGAAGATAAGCTGTGTCCACTGATGAAAATGCAGGTGCTTCCACATCAGTTGCCATAGCACACACGACATGAGTTTGCTTCTGTCTGAGCTCCCCATAACCCAAAGGTCAGGGGTGAAGGCACCCTCAGCTCCACAAAGCCCAGATTGGCAGATGAGCTTGAGCACATGCTGACATGTGCTGACAATACAGAACTGAGCAAAAGCCATCCCAGCAGGGTTGCAAAGCCCAGACTTGGTGACAGTCTGACTCACTACAACCTTTCCTGGAATAAATACATCTGAAAAGCTGCGGTCACAGTTGGCGGTGCAGTCCCTCAGGCTCCTGCCCACTGGCTGCAGTTGTAGAGTGCAGAAAGCAAATGTCTGGAATCTGAGGAAATGCTCTGAAAATAGGGAATATCGGGCAGAATTTCCTCAGCTTAACAACTCCAGGAGAAACGATGCAATAAACGTCAATCCCCAATCTAACTGATTTGACAAAAGCCTTTGGCACGGTAAGAGAACACAGAGCTTCATGCAAATGTTATGCCTCTAGGCAAGGCTGAACTGCAGGCAGGTCTGTAGGCACATGCAGTGCAGCAAGCTTTCTGATCTCCATAGGATATGGTATCCAACACAGCTGTATCCCAGAACCTGGCATCTTGCTTATGCTGGTTTATGTACTTGCACCAGGCAGGACAGTGCAAGATGTGAATCCCTCCCTGAGGAAGAAGATCTCCTGCATCTCTTCCCTGTGTGTGCCACGTCCAGGGCTGTTGGGCAGGCTGCATGGGAATGCCTGCGTTCACAGGGCCTTGCACCTTCTAGCATGGGGCTTTGTTGTTTCTGAAAGCCACCTGTGGACCACCTACTGATTCAACAAGCAAGACAATCACTTGCCAGGCAGCTCTTAGAGTAAATCAAGCAACACAACCACGTCCAAGAGTGTTTGTCAGCCTAGGGTCTAGATGCTAGCATGAGCATGGGACCAGATACCCCACAAAGTGAAGATGGTGGGAGTCCTGCTATTCCAGAAGGCACCTTGCCAGCAGACTAAATGCCACCAGAGGCACCTTTAAGCCCTAGGTAAGCCACTTGGAGTGAAGAGACAAGCTGATCAGCAGTGGAGACCTTCAGCCTACTGACAGCACATCCACAGAGACATGAATAATGGAGGCACTGATGTCATCTCCTCTGCCGTGTGCACGGTGAACCGGGGTGCAGACAGAAGAACACGGGCACCCAGGAAGGCACATCAAGGGCATCCTGTGGGGACAGATGAGTGAACATGACTGCCAAGCTGAGTCTTTCAATGTCAGCTGCAAGCAAACCACAGGAGAACAGGCACAGGGAGTGCATCCAAATGGGTACCTCATAGAAATGTTAATAGTGGAAGTTTTTGGATAAGGGAGAAAGAAGATAATTCCTTAATTTCTCATTAAAATACAGTCGCATTCGTGAACGTGCAACAGGAAAGCAAAGCACAGAAACCTAACCCAACCTAAATTTCAAAGGTGCATCTGAAAACATTTAAGCTGCCATTGTATTTTCACTGGGGCTCCATCCTAATGTAGGAGAAAAACACAAGACTCCCATGTCAGTACTGTGCTGGATCTTGCTGAATGCACTCATGTAAGTGACCCATAGGTGCTAAATACCAGGCTGCTGACTGTCCCCTGAAATTAAGGGAGTGGCAGGAAGGAGAAATTTAGGAGCCCAGCTGATATTTTTGCTCCCAAACCTATACTTGCTATACAGTTAAGGTGGGGAGCTAAACACCTTCAAAGAGCAATATGAAGCACCTACATGATTCCACCAATTCTGCCCACCTACTGTTTAGGACACATGAGCATCTTGTGGCAGGAATCAGTGACAACCTCTGCAAAACACCAGATCCCATCCTAAGCCTGCTCCAGGCCTGTTGGGTCTGCTTGATTCAGTGGGATGCTGAGGGCTGAGTTGAGCCTGTGTGCACTGACCAAAGAGCTGAGAAGGAATAAAGTCTTGCAACAACGCAGGGGCAGAGAACAATCCCAATGCTCCTGCATTTCAGCAAAGCACTTCAGCCAGCACAGGGTGCACCAGCCTGCCTGTAGAGCTGCAGGAGGCTGCTGTCCCTGCAGCAAGCGTGGAACATGATCCCACACAGTCTGGTGTAGGGCTGGGGTCTTGGAGGGCTCCTCCAGGAAGCAGAGACAGGACATCCATGAGGTATGTCACACATCACCCCAGTGTGGTAGCCTGCAAAGAAGACTATCAAGGGCTGAGATAAATAAAACACAAAGTAAAGGGGAGTAAGGATGGGGGGGTTGTGTGCTGGGAGACAGATTTTAATTTGGAAGGTCAAGTCTGTCAAGGTGAATGCTGCCAAGCTGCAGCTTAATTATTAACTAGCCTGATTTCTGTTTGTATCTGCATCAGTACCTGCTTTTCAATGTGGATTGCACCCTGGACTCCCTGCTGTCAACTCCAATTAAGCCTGATAAGGTCTGGCTGTGCCTATGGAGAACAGAGCTTGCCAGGACCTTCTGGGCTGCCTCCACCTCCTCCCTGGGAAGGAGAAGGTGGCCAGAGAGGGGTCCCCTAGACCCTGTCTGCTCTGGCACCTAGGTATGTGCAACCATTGAGTGTTAGAAACCTCTCTGGGCTGCAGGAGCACACACAGGCTGCTGAGGCCAGGAAAGCTGGGGCTGCTGTGCCAGCTGCTGCACCCAGGTACCTGCTCCTGGTGCCAGGGACACAATGAGTTAGAGAGAATATGCTCTACAAGCAGGTGAGACAACAGGTCTGGTAAAATCAAAGGCTGGGTGGGAGGAATGAGGATGAAGTACACTTCTGCTTGGGCTGCAGCAACAGCCATACCCACGGGGTGCTGGACAGTGCAGGAAGCAAGGAGTTCTCGGATAAACACTCCATGCTCTCATTCTGCTTTGTTCAGACCCTTAAAGCTGTGACAGACAAGAGGGCTGAGCAGCTCCTGGTTACAGTCCTGCCACTGCTGTGCTCTGCAGCCCTGGGCATGCGCTGCCATGCTCACTGCTCAGCTTTCACCCCCCATCTGTCTCAGTCTGCCTCTCTCAACTTATGTCTGCCATCCCAGGACTTGAGCTGCAGAGATCTGCAAAGCACTTCCAGACCTGCACATGACAGGCCATTTCTTGGGCTCAAAATACTGTAGGCGTATCCCCTCCTCATTGTGTTTCTTCCAGGGAAAGGGGAGCACTGAGCTGTGCTCCCACATCATGCATTNGGGGGGGGGGGGGGGGATCAAACAGGAACTAGACATTGCCCGTGGCCTCCTGGACACATTATAAATCAAAGTTAGATAAAGTTCATTTCTCTGGTGTAATCTGGCCACTGCATCTTTTGAGCTGAAGCAGGCAATGGGAAGGCCCTGTAACGCCATCAGAGAGGTAGATACTCATCACCTAGGCAATGCTGCAAGACTATCAAACCACCACGGACCAGTTTGTATTCCCTGACACTTGCTGAATAAATTGGACTAAAACCAGCAATGTATTCATGACAGATTGCTATGAAGGCCATTTCACACTCCTCGAGCTATCTTGTCTCCATCCATTTCTGGAGTGAGCATGTATCTGCATGAAGGTCACCCCTTTTGGGGAATGTGCTGCTAGGAAGAAATTAAAACAACAATTAAAATGGGATCTTTTTTTTGTTGTGGCTTAATAAGATATAATCCTGGCTAAACAAAGTAAATAGTGAGCATGAATGAGTTCCTCTCTCCAGAGCACTGTCAAGCTGTCAGTCACAAGTGGGGAAGACTTCTGGCTACAAGACACTCTGGCTTTAGAGATTAGCATATGGATATGCCCTTTATGGAAGCACATGCCCAAATACAAGCACTGGCAGCCTAGGCTGCCTTCTAAAATGTAAGGAATCCACTTACTTAGCCCTGAAAGCTATTTTTGAGACATGATACATCCCATACACACACCCCACTGTTCCTTAATGCTAACTCTGATGCACACTCATCAGAGGGGGGCTCAGGCACAGGGCTGGGAACTGAGCATTATTCCACTGCTGGCTCTGCCTTGAGATTGCTGCTGACATGACCATCCCTGACTGGCCAGACAACTGGCATCTCTGCTCCTCAGTCTTTCCCATCGCAAAGTGGACATGGGAGTTTTAATGCATAAATAAAGAAATATATTTAGAAATATTTTCTTTGAACTGGATGAGTATATAGAAATTATGATATAGAAGTATCTACCATTTAGATAATTCCACAGCCCTTTAAAGATCTAGATCACTTGATCCCAAGAACTTTCAAGCAAAGGCTGTGCTCAAGCTTTCAGTGGCTTTTGCAAAGGCTGGAAAGACCTTGACAGCAGCTCTTCCACTGCTGGCAAAGACAGGGACAACTGGAGTACCTTTGCACTTTGGTATCAAGTATTTCCCTGTATAATCAAAATACAGAGGGATCATTGCCAGTGTCAAAACAGAAGGTTAAAAGAACCCCAGACTCTCAAGTCTCTCCACAGCTATGCCATACTACTCTGAAGCCTGAACAGTTGGCGCTGGACACATGGCCAAGCGTTGCATGGACTTGCAAATCTGGCTCAGAGAAAGATGAAATTTGGAAAAAATAAATGCTGAGCAGAATGGGTGCCCTGCCCAATTACTTCTCCTTGTGTAAAATTCACAGCCCTGTCTTCCTGGGGAGGGCCCTGCAAGGCAGGGGGGCCAAAGTCAGGATCCCTCATTTCTTCCTAGGTAAGGGCTCTTGGACAAGAGAGGCATTTTCACTTGGGCTCATCCATCAGAGCACCCACACTTTCTGCGCAGAGAAGGGATCACTCCTGTGAGTGTGGGCTGTGCAGCTGCTGGCCCTGCAGGGGCTCCCAAAGTGGTGCCATGGGAAGGGGAATGCCCCAGGGCTGCAGAGGAGAGCCAGGGCACCCAGCAGTCCCAGGGACACATCCCCAGGAATGGGATGCTGCCCAGGAAGAGCTGTGCAAGCTGCTCCGGGAGGCGAGGGATGAGGCACAGGACAATGGATTCCACGGAAACATTCAATAATGCAGTTTTTAAACAAAGATTCCCATGCGCCTGTGTGACCTAAATCTAACATGACGTGGACTAAACGAGGATGTCGCTTCTCTCCCCACTGATTAGCTGTGATTGCTGCTGAGTGACACTCCAGCACGTGCCTGCTGGATTGAAGCACTTGTGGGGGCCAAGCATCACGAGCCCACCACACATCACATACACAGAGAGCACCCCGAGGCAGCTGGGCAAGGGGGGGCACCCCAGGGACCCCTCACCAGACAGAGAGGAGGCTCTCCCTTATGAACCAAAAAGTAACTTTTCCTAGCTGATGACCAAGTTCTCCAATAACAGCTGCCAAAAACAATCAGGCTGGATCAAAACAGAGAGAGGAAAGTTATGTTATTTTAATAGAAATTATTTGGTTCCTGGGGTTCTGATCAAATTAGCAGCTACTGAATTAAAGCAATGAAATTATTGGGAAGGAGGCTGTGCTCAACTTATTGCCAGTCCTCCCGGACCTGAAGAGGTAACTAAGGAAACCGTCCAAACCATTCTGAGGAGTTTTCCATAAACACCCTAAGCTGGTATTTGGGGAACTGGGGATTTCTGCCTGCCACTAGCAATTTTCTAATTAGTCCAATAGCCAACGGGCTCAGGACATCCCCTGTGCAGCAGATTTGGCATCCTCCAAAAAGGGGCCGGACTGAAGCCTGCGGGGCAAATGCTGCTCCTTGGATTTGCAGCACAGCTCAGTCATCATGAATGCCTTGGTTTTCAGCTCTGCACGCAAACCTGGGGGATTTCAAGCTCCTCTCTGCACCCTCCATGCCCACCATTATCTTTCAAGAAATGCTTCTTTAGTGGCAATTCAACAGTCATCTCATTTGGAATTGCAGGAATAACCACAATACAGGAGGCATACACTGCACCACAGTGGGATAAAGACAGACCAGGGTAGTGGGGATTTCAGGCAAGGAGGAGGGCCTCTGTATTAATACACATGAAATCCTGAGACAGGGACAGAGGATGCAGAGTGCAGAACCAGAGCTGAGGGTGAGCAGGGAAATAGTGCTGGTGCTGATCAGATTCTGGTGGAACTGCTCTGGTGCTGGGCACTCCCTGGGGACCCCCTAGGATGGGAGGTGGAGAGCACACAGGTGAAAGCACTGAGGAGTGACATGTGACCCTCCATGGGAAGGGGACACCTGCACAACCTTGTACCCTTGCCCACCCCAGGCAACACTGTCCCCCACTGCAGAAATGCCACCTCCCTGCAGAAATCCCTGTCTTCCTCAGTGCATCAGCACAACCCAAGCACCAGGGTTCCATAACGAGAGGATCGAATCACAGCTTCAGACCAGGCATAGCTGCATGTGTTGTTTTGCAACTCTGTCTCGATTATTTCCCCCAAACTGGAAGGAAAAATCTGGAATATAGGAAATGCTCTTAGTTGTCAATCAGTCAATCAATCAATCAATCATTCAATCACTGTTATTTTCTTAATTGTACTGCTCTTAACTAGCTCATGCTAAACACAAACATCATGAGCTGGCGTTGTCTATAACACAACAAACACAAACAGGAAGGATCTAACCAAAAGGGAGAAAAAGAGAGCCAGAGCAGCCAGAGGAAAAGAGAAAAAGCACTTACCTTGTGTGAGCAGTAGGGCTGTGGTGAGAGAAGAACATGAGAAAGACAGAGAGAGAAAAGAAAAAGAGGGGAAAAGTTAATATCCAACAGGAAAAAGCCATTTTGCAGATGAAGGCTGTCAGTGAGCAATGGACATGGTGCAAGGCAGCGTGCGAGCTCACCAGGGCTGCATGTTGGGCACAGGCTGGGGAGCAGACACCACAGCAGCAAGATGGAGAGGAGATTGGGGTGCTCCAGTGAGCCCCATGGCACTGGCTCCCCAAAGTCACCCCTTCCCCCCAACAAAGGCAAAGGGATGGGATGCAGCTGGGGGGAAGTGGCAAGGAGGTAAAGGGAAAGGGGGGAAGGAGGGCAGTTGCACTTGCCACTGGGGCCTGACACCACCCAAACTGGCCCAAAGGTGTGGAGGTGCCCCCACCTAAGCTGGGTACGTGTGGTTGTGGCAGGGCTTGGCACAAGTGAGGAGCCCCAATAAACTTGTAGGTATTGAGAAGAGAAGGTGATGGGCAGATCATTGAGAAGAGCAGCATCAGAGGGAGGCACTGATTAAACAGATGGCCTCCAGTGTCAAAAGGGACAGGGGGTAACACAGCCATGCATCATCGCTCAGGATAATGCCCTGGCTCACCTACACCTATCCCACACCCCACAGGTACCACTTTCAGAGGGTCAGGGTGCCTAGAGGAGCACAGGCATATGCAGAGGGTCACTGTTTGAGTCCTGGATCTCTTTGTTCCAAATTGCTGGTCTGCCTGACAGTGCTGCATGGACACAGGCCATGCAATGTCACCATAGTGGGATGCAACTGCCTGTCAGGAAATGTGACTTCATGGTCTCAGGAAATGCCACTGAATGGTCCTCTGAGATTTGAGGTGGGAGGAAAAGAGGAGAAAGGAGCGAAGGTCCTTGCAAGGGATGACCTTACCCTGGCTTTCCATACAGACACAGCCCAACCCCCTTGGGCAGTGACACCCTGACCCTCTCCTCTCTTGATTTCCCCACTCCCCTGAGCTGTCACAAAGAAACATCTGTCTGGACCCCTCTGAAGTGTAACCTACAGACAGCCACAGCTTACATCCAGGTATCAAACCAGCTACAGCAGAGTTCATACCAAAAAAATTCAAATGCTCTTTGAAAGGGGCCAAGCACCAAGTCTGTGCCTTAGCTTTAACTTCTACTTGTCTTTCAAACAGCAAACCAATCCCTGAAGACTTGGTTGCGTGTGATGACAGTGTTACAATTACTAACACTTGTTATCATGCACTTTTAGTCTCAGAAGCTTAAAACCCTGTACAGAGTCAGTATTAACAGCCCTATTTGACAGATGGTGAAGCAAGCAAAAAGAAGCTAAAGGGAACATTTTGCAAACTCAGAAGTGGGCTGGGGTCCAAAAGTGCTAATTTTCCCAGACTTGCTGGTTTGGGCCTCTGAAAAGCAGGCACTTTTATGTAGATGCACCCAATTGTATCTGTGCCATTTGAAAGTGATTTCCTAAGCAATTTATCAAAGGTTGCACAGCACATCCATGGCAGAGCCAGGGAAACTAATCCTGAGTCCTGACACCCAGTCACTTCCTGGCTCTGTTGAGCAGCAATCACAGGCACAGCTTTCCCAGCAGTCTGCAGAGAGACACTGACCCTCATGTCAAGATCCTCATGCCCTGATCCATCACCCCAGCTGGAAGAACTGTGGGCAATCCAAGAGATATCCCTTGTCCATGTGGGCAGGTAGAAGCACAGCAAAAGGTGAAATGGAGAGGTTCCTTGCTGGGCAACCCTTCTGGTTCAGGGTCAATTCCTTTTGAGAGTCAAAAACTTTGGGGAAACTATTAGTGAGTACATTCTGCATTAAGTACAGTGCCACTGAGCCACAAGATGCAAAGGGATGTTTGCTCTGGCTGTACCATCTCCTGTCATCCACACACCCTGAAGTCTCCAACATGCTCATCAGTACCCCTGCTAGCATGAATCTGGAGTTTCCTTGTAGCTCTGCCCTGCTGCAGTTCATGCTGTCATGTGATCTTACTGTTCCATGGTCTTCTGCTTCTCCAGACAATGTGCATAAATTTAATTTGCCTTTTGCAATTATAACCATTAGTACAATGGGTCGATTTGGTGTTCATATGTAATATAATATTACTGGGACCCTAAGCTACTGTGGCTATTAAAAAAACCATTGGTTCCTCATGTTTTTTAAAACTGTTATTATACTGCTCTGGGATTTGAGTTTATTTTTTCCCCTATTTGCTTGTGAGCCTGAAAAAGAACAATTTTTCTCCCTTTCACTTACGATATGATACATGAATATTTGAAGAAGCCTATAAAGCTATGAATGAAACATCAAAAATACAGCATGCAGAAAGCCAAGGGATTATTTTATCTTTATATTTCTGAGTGAATGCTGTGCATGCAAGCAAGAAAATGATTTCACGGACTAAAGCTTTCTTCCTGCACACAGATCTGCTAATGTGCCCTTAGCCCTGACCTGTAATGTTTCCTGACAGCCCATCTGGGGATGCTGTACCTGTACCAGCCTCACTGACGGCCTCCATGCTGCTCCCATCCCACAAGCCTCCCTCCACTCTCCCCTGCCCGGGCTGCATCCCTCCAGCCCTCCCCAGGGCACCGTTCCCTCTCCTGCGCTGCTGCTCTGCACATCATGCTCCTTGTGGGGCCAAGCCAGGCCACCTCCCTGCTCTTGGCATTTCAGGTAGTTTCAGAGGCTTAACATGTGTACTCTTACAGGGAACTGCTAAAATTAGCTCTGCAGCCAAATCCAAAATAGCAGTCCCAAGTATCCCTTACCTAATTCCTGCGTGGTGTGATTGTGGACAAACACGTGTACCTGCAGATAAGGGGGCTGTGACGCTGACTCATCCAAGAGGACCCAAAGCCTTTAGCTCTGAATCTCTGTTCCTCCTTCACTGAGGTTTCTCTGCCCTGAAGGCTTAGTTTTGACTAGGTGAAGTCAAAATTGCATGCATGAACTCTGCTTCCCTTGCCACCCCTGAAAATGGACAATTTAGACCTGAATTTAAAAAAAATGCTAAAAAATCTGTTTCCTAATAAGCCATTTAATCTGCATGTTTTTGGTATACTTTGAGGTCAAATTCTGCTGTGACATGCATGTTGGTGTGGGTTACAGATCAGGAATTTCATTACCTCCTGCATTAACTCCAAAAAACTTAAAGTAAGAGGAACCAGGCTTGAGATTGCAGCAGACCAGAAATCCAGCAATCTAGCAATCCTGTGTTTACAGCAACCTGATGTCCTGAATGTGTGTCCCAGCCTTTTTCTAAACAGTGAAATACTTCTCTCTGCTGTTTACCTCACTGAGAGATTTGACTATGCTGCATGCTTTATTCTGGACTCGTTCTTCATTAACATAAATCTTTTCTAATCAGTATCCCTAAAGACTCAGAGAAGCCACTGTGTAGATAAGAGGATCCTTGTTAAAGGCCTTGGATTTAGAGAGGGATTTGAAATGAGGGAGGGGAGGATGAATTTTGAGGAAACTCTCAGTCACACAGCAGGGCAGTCACAGGATGACAAAGGCAAAGAGAACACATTGCCTCCACCCCCTGCACACTCAAAGGTGACCAAGAAGTGACCACATCAAACACAGGCTCACTTCCCCAAAGAGATAATGATCCTCCATCTTCCAGATGCAGCTGTCCACAGGCTTTGCCTCCAGATTTGCTCACTGAAGTGAGTAAACTGTTTCCCTAATAGATTGTGAAGAGACATAAGCATGAGGTTTTTTATAGGCTAAGCAAGGCAGAGATTTTGCAGCATTAACCTGAATGCTGTTATTATTGAAGTCAATAGCAAAGCTCTTGCAGACTCCAAGAAACTCCTCCCTATCAGGAGAATCAGCAGCATTCAGCCTAATCACAGAGCTGTGAGCAAATTATTAAACCTTGAGGGAATGAGGTAACAGCAATCTAACATTTTTTTTTGCTATTCCCATCAGCATCTGATGGAGTTGATGAAGAAGGAGTTTCTTAGCATCTGTCCACACTTCAGAAAACTGCAGCACATGTATCAATACAGCTTATCTTAAACAGGTGTGGATCTTTGTAACAAGTCAAATAATTTCATCAATATTTTGATACAGATAACTTGATGGATCAATCCAAGATGGGAATCCTTCCTTCTATGCGGTTTAACCCTTCCTCTGTGACTCGCAGTCACATCCTCCCTCTGGGCACAAAGCTTTCCCATCAGAGGTGCTGACACTTGATTAGGAGGAGATGTGATATGAGATTTGTCTGTACCAGTTGATTCTGTGCTGGGAGGGCTGAGAAGACTTCTGAAAAAATCCTTCCAAGCCAGGGTATGCCAACCAGCTGTTAACAGTGTTTGCCAGCCATCTGTGCTCTCATTTCCAGCAAAGTCATATCTTGTGGGAGACATGCTTTCTGAAGCAAAACTTCGCATGAAGGTTATCAGTCCCTTTCACGAAACATAACCCTCAATACTCAGCCTTTAGGCATCAGCCCTGAGCTTGAATCTTCCACCATTGTGCCATGAGCTGAACTCTCACAAGCTGATTCCCAGTAACCCTCATGTAATGTATTTTTCCAAATGCCATTCGCACCATTATCTGCAATCAAGTGAAATCCTCCAAAGTAGCCTCACTTGCCATTCAAGCTGTATCAACATTAACATTAGCCACAATTCAAGCAGAAGAGCAACTTCATTCAGGGAACACAAAGCAAGTTTTTCTCTGGTAATCCAGGGCTGAGGAAAAACTGTAAAAGCTGATGTGTGAGGAAAGTATTACTCCAAAAATCTTGCTGGGCCAGCAAGCAAAATCTGCATCCTGAGTTGTGAGCTGACACGATAGCAGAGTTGCTATAAGAGCAAGAGTCAAACCAACAGACAGCATCTTGTCATAAAGGAAGAGACTAATTTCCCTGCAGGAACCCTTTAAAAAGGTGCTGAAAAAAGGATGCCCAGAAATGTGGTTCAGGGCGCAGGGAAGTTTCAAAACCCTGCAGCACTCAGTAAACAGGGATTCAGATTACATGACTTTGCATATTGAGGAAAGGTGAGACAAGAAGGATTTGAAGATTAATTTCTTAGAAATAAAGAGGACAAAAAAAGTCAGGAAACCTGGGAAATGGCCAGGAGGATAGAGAAAAGCAACATTTACTATCCCGGCCAAGCAAAGAATGTGGGTCTCTCTCTTTAATTTCTTTTTACTCATTCACTTAGATACAACAAGCTTGCAGCAAGCACCATCTTTGCCAGTGCTCTGTGCATCTGATATGCCACTACTGAGTCAGTACTGGTCGTCATCACAGGCCAGGCTGGCAAGATACCAATCTCAGATCTGTTCTCATCTCTTTGAATTACTGGAGCACATCAACAAAAAGAGCTGCTATAGTAAAACTACTTGATGTGATTTGTTTGGATGATCAGAAAGACTTTGAAAAACTCCAGGTGCAGAAAGTGATTGGTGAAAAAGAACAGATGACCTGCGAGACAAAGTAGATGTAGCATTTACGTAGCAGGAGTAAGTGGTCAGCTCTCCTTAGAGCCAGGGTTAACAACTGAGTGTCCCAAGGCTCAAAGCAGCATGATGGATGTTACTGGGGATGAACAGTGAGGAGCAGCATCTGCAGATGACGCAAAATGTTCCAGTTCAAAGGCTGTATCGGTGGCTGGTCTGTGTTCTGCAAGCCCCGGTCAACCTAAAGACAGGTATTTGTGTTTGGACCACCACAGGAACACTTCTGAGTAGAGATGAATTTTCCTCCAGTAAGGTGCTAGCAGATGCAGAGAGCAAGAGCAATAGGATGAGTGTCATACTGAGTTCTGGCCCTCATAGAGACCATCCTGGAGACCCGTGTGCCCCACAGCTCTGATCAGGACCAAGGAGAAGTTCCCTTGACTGGAAGTGACTGCTTTGTATTGGCAGGTGCACAGGACAGCACAGACAGTAATGCAAATCAACCGTGTGGTAGTAAGCCCTGCTGCCACTTGCCATCCTCCTCCACTGCATGCCTGTCAGGAACCACTGCCACCACAGCCTGCAGCAGGGTGGGTAACCTCAGGGACAGCACACAGGGTCTGAATAGCACCAGGCTCTGGACCACGTTCTGCATCCCAAAATAAACCACTCAAACTCTGCCCCAGGCTGCTTTGAAAAGCACATACCACTTCTCCCTGTCATCAGCTCTGCCATCACTTCAGGGAACATTTCACCCCTGATTTCATCACTGCCACCTAGATTGTATCCCTAAGGTAAGCTTGGAGCTGCCCTCTGCATGGCCAAGTCCTGGGCTGGGTGCAGGCCCTCAGCACAAAGCTATGGTAGTGCAGGCACAGCTAGCTGTCTCTGCGTGACCGGGATTGCAGATTACTGACAAACATGACTGCCATTCATCTGAGGTGCCCAACACCACCCTGCTTTCAGAGGAGCCAGGAGAGGTTTTGAAGATGCTGCAAATAGCTGAGAGCATCGATCCTCCTACAGCACTGAGGCACAGGCTCAGTGTGACACAGCTAAGTGAGGAGTGACAACAAAATGAGGACACACTGTCAAGAAAACCACATCTTCTGCAGCACTGGGAACAAATGCATGAGTAGCCAAAACCCAGGGAGAGGTTTTGGCTCTACCTCAAAGCTACTGGGCTGGGCCCCCAAGGAGAGGCAACAGCTGTGCTTTGCCCTTTGCCGTGTGAGTCACGTGGGGGTACATCCATCACCACAACCAAACCCAGCAAAGTCCCCGCTAGGTGACTGTGGTGTGGGATTTTCCCCGTCTGTGGGCACGGGACAATGGCAGCACCTACATGATGCTGGCAGGAACATGTGTGCTGGAGCCAGCACGAGCATCCCTCCCTCCCCAGCGCTGCCTGGCACGGAGCACGATGCCCGAGCATGTGAAGCCCGTGCACGGCCCAAGCTGCCTCCTCTCCGCCGGGAGCCAGCTGGTCATGCATGAATTCTGTGAAGCTGCTGGCTACAGCATCTGCTCTTCATCACTCACAATGCCCTCTATGGGAAAGCCTCACATAGCTCCTTATTCTTCATGCCAGGCACAAGGTAGGCTCATTGGAGACGCTGCAAAGTGCAGCAGCACTACGGAGCTGGGGATCTTTCCAGATGCCCTGGATTTAGTGTAGCGACTGTGCCACCTTGTGCCAGCAACATTTACAAATGCAGTTTAATTTCCTGCCTCTTAGATTTTAAAACCATGGTGCTCTCACTCTGACTTTTCTCTAATGAGGCCAACCAGGGCCCTGTGTCTCCTCCCTGGCATGGTCCTTTACTTCCTCCAGGCAAAAGAGGGTCTGTCCAAGGGTGTGCCCTCACCCCCTGGCCTGCAGGCTCTGTGCTGCAGATCAATTTAGTCCAGCTCTGACCTCTTCTTTGCCTGTTGCAAATCAGACAAGCACACAGACTAGATCTGATACAGATGTAAATAAGAGATATATGACACAGCAAACTGGCTCTGTAGTCCTAGTAATAATGAGGACGTTTTACAACTAGTCCACTTCTGGGGCCATTTGGATTTTTTGGATCACTTGCTCTTATTCAGCCAGGTGCAATGTGACCTGTGCAGGAAAAGGAACTTAATAACTTAATGGCACTTAATTAAGTGCGACTTAATATAAACTGCCTATTTCTGACTCTGTATTCTGATTCTGCCCATTGTTTAGAAAAGGCTGCAGGATTCACAGAGAACAGAGAGCTGAGAAAAAATTCACTGTGTTGCTCCAAGCTGCGAAGTATATGTGATTTTCCTCCTGGACCTGCTGAGATGGAGGTGGGAGACCTGTAAATGGGAAGACATCTCCACCACACATGTGGAGAGGAGACCCCTGTGTGGTTCTAGGACTGAAGACTTTGATGCAGGACCGAACATTTGGCCGTCACAACAACCAAGAAGAAATCTAAGTGTACTGTGGGTGCAGTGAACAGATACCTACATGGAAGCTGTGGCATTATATAGTTCTTTTATACGATGGAAAAAAGTAGTAAAATAACTAGTGGCTACAAGCTGAGGCCAGACACCTCCTAGCTAGAAACCATGCTCACATCTTTACCCTGCAGGGTAACTGATTGCTGGGACATACTCCCATGGGATATGGTAAGGTTGATCCCTGCTTCTGCTCAAGGGCAGCTGGACTTCAGTGAAAACTGGGGGTTTGTGCTTGATAACGCAAAACCTGATATCCCTCATTGCCTGTGGGCTGCAGGAGGCAGTCTAACAGTATTAAAACATAGGTTTACATTGTACAAGTCCATGGATGCTATATGATACTGAAATGCTAACGTAACCTGTGTCTATCCTGAACATCCTATGGAGCAGTCTGTGGGAGCTTGGACTGGCCAGAGGGCAGCTGCTGTGCTGGCTAAGTAAGAAATAGAAGACATTTCAGCAAGGGAAAGCTGTGCTGTGCAGTGCACAGGCAGCAGCCAGGTGTCCCATCACCAACAGGAGCACCTGAGAGCAGAAATAAGCCTGTGGGCACACACATTTGGTTCTACTCTGTAACACCCAGAAGGTGGATTTGAATTCCCTTTTGTAAAGTGCCTCTGTTTAAATCTTGGCCCTCCCAGGCCACCCCACAGCTAGTGAAGCCAGTGGTAAGACTCAGTGAGAAAGGGGTCAAACACATATAGGACAAGGACAAAGATAGATGTAGGCAAGACACAACCGGAAGTTTGGGTTTATTCCAGCTATGAATCCTGGTCTGCTGGGAGAACCTGGGTCTCACTGCTGATGAAGCAGGACCTCAGTAGAGCTTCACACCCTCTGCATGACAGACTGATTGTCTGCGACACATTAAAGGGGTTTTCAAATGGAAGACATGAAGAACCATTTCAAAAAAAACAGCAAGCCAAGTTACTTCACACTTCCTCTCTTCTCGTACGGACTTTTCATCGTACTTCATCAGGACCCAAGAGCACCAAAGCAGTGCCACTGGAGGCAACAACAGAGGGAAGGACAGGGGGAGTACAGGAGGAGCTGAAGGGGGTAGCCATGCATTACACCCTTCTCTTGCCTTTTGCATTCCCCAAGGTCCTGGCAAAGAAGCAGGAGCAGGGAGAACAGCAAAGGTGTGCTCAGAACAAAAAACAGATCAAGACAAGGAAACCCAATCAAAGTAACACAGCCTCCGAGACTCAAGCATTGCACAAAAGGAGGATCAGAAGTAAGCTGGGCTCTTAAAGGCAGAGATGACACCGGGTAAGAGCAGAATACAGGGTAAGAGCAGAATACAGGAGGGCAAAGAGTAAAAGTCGATCCCTCTACAGGAGGAGGAGAAAAGGAGGAAGGGTAAGGAGGAGAAAGAAGGTTATATTTTCTGGATTTGGGGTTTGGATACTTGATTCTGATTTTTTTTCTTTTTTGCATTTTTTTTCATAAAGGATCTCACACCTGATATTCCTCGTTCCATCCATTGCGGTTCACCAAGGACAATGAAGAAATTCTCCTGCCTTTCGTATTCCTCCTCATCTACTATCTTAACCCTTATGGTCTTCCTGTAGGGACAACAAGAGAGACAACCGTGTACAGCGGGTCGGCTGGCTGGAGGCGAGGCGGCAGCAGCGGCGGTGGTGGCGTGGGCTCCGAGCACGCAGCCCCTTCCCGCTGGGGCGGAGTGCGGCGGCCTGCCTGTCGGACACAGCATCCTCGCAGCGGCTCCTTGCAGCAGGGGTGTTAGGGGCACAGGGGGCTGGCAAGGGAGTGAGGAGGGAGGGAAAAGTGGGAGGAGGACCTTGCTGATGGTTAGTGGAAGGTGACTTCTGCAGCGCATTTCTTTTCAGTGTCAGATGGTAATGGAAAAGGTATCGGTTGCCTGAAAAGCATCAGGGACCACCACCCTGAGCTACCCACTGCCTTTTAGCTGGAAGACCAATTTCTTCTTACCATTAATAATGAATACAGTAATAATACCCTCACGATTATTAATAAATCTGTGAGGACTCTGGCCTGGGAACCTGAGGAGAAAAGAGAGACACATTCCCCTGTGCGGTGAGGTAGGTCTCTGCCAGTGGCTACAGGTCCACCAGCTGCTAAGGAGGCTGATGGTTCTAACTCCCATTTTTAAAATGGCACATCTTATTGCTTTCTCTTCTTGATAGTATGTACCTCATCCTCCTGTCCTGTTCCTCAAATGAGGACGCAGTCTTCCCAGGGGATGGACAGCTTTGCTCACAGAGGACTCAATGGGACAATGCCTCCAAGGCTCAAAAGGAAATGCTCTGGGCACCGGAGCAGGTCTTCCCCCTGAGGCCAGCTTATCTGGCCTCCTCCAGTACCCCTGCAATGCACACAGCTGCTGTGAGCCCCCAGGCAAACCAAAGCAGGCACTGGTTCTTCCTTGACCTCAGCTCCTGCTCCCAGAGTTGCTCTGTGACAACGAGACCAGAGGTTGCACAGCCTTTGCCCACTGCTTCTCAGAAGTCACAGAGCTGTTCTCTGCCCTGCCTCAATCCTGTGTTTTTCTAACATGGGTCTGACTGGAACAACCCATATGACCAGGGCTGGGGAATGATCTCCTGAGATGCTGGATGTGTTTCTAGCCAGCATCTTCCCACTGACACCACAAAATTTGCTTGGGCCCTCCAGTGGGGGTTGCAGAAGGTTCCTCTCAAGTCAGCACAGAAATATGGACAAGCAGGACTGCTCTTCATCCTTCTCTCTCTCCTCCCCTCGCCACTTTGCCTCTCAGCAGCCCCAGCACCACTCCCCATGCCACCCCACGGGTACCATGTGACACAGTGTGTGCGCACAGCAGTGTTTAGGGCAGAGCAGTTGGAGACAGAGAGACATCAGAGGAAGAGAAGAGGAGGAAGGAGATGGAAGAGAGGAGGAAAGAACGTTAATGTTAGTCTGCAGGGCCAGTACTACACCTTTCTGTAAACTCATATCCACCATGCGGGGGCTCATCAGCTCAATGAAGAAATTCTTGGTTTTTTCATACTCCTCATCATCAATTACCTTGATGTGAACTGTTTTGCTGTGGATGGAAAAATAATAAGGGTCATAAAGGGGAGAGGGGAACAGAGAAGCAAAAGTCAAGGAAGGATGGAGTTAAATGGGTACATTAGAGAGTCAAAGTTTTCTCACCCACTGAACAAACTCAACATGGCCCTTTGAGAAAGGCTAAAGCCCCCCTTCTGCAAGTGACACTGGCCAATTTTCCACTTAACCGCTAAATGCCAGAATGGCAGGCCAAACTACAAAGTTAAGTTAGACAAAAACAATCCCCCAGCAAACTGGCTCAGGGCTCAGCCTGTGGGCAGTGAGGTCTGATGGCCAGCAGAGAAGCAGGCTTCCCTCACCCTGTTACCCTGTGCACACACACACACATACCAGCAGCCACACAAGCACACACACCTGCTGGCACCATGCTGCTGCCTCAGCTTCATTGGCCTGCTCTGAGAAGTACTGGCTGCTGCAGCAGCTAGGCAGCAGATCCTATGTTCCTCCTTTAGCAAATTCCTCACAAGTTCTTGTACCATTTTGTTGGAGAAGAAGAGCTCACTGTGTCATGGTTTCCTTCACAGCAAATACATGCCTTATGCAGAGGTTACTGTCCCACAACTTTCACACCCAAAGAGAACAAGAGAAACAAGTCAAAGACTGTCAACCCACTGCCTCCTTACAGCCAGGCTGCCCTGACTGTTGCAAGCTCAAAATGACCCCTGCACTCCCCTGATTCTCCCAGTGGCTCCAAAGGTTCATGCAGTCCCATCCCTTGCTTGTGACTGAAGAGATTGGTGCTTTGATTCCAAGCTGGTATAACACCCTCTTAAATACAATATGTCCGCACATGTAACTCCTCTGAATGGCCATCCACTTGCCATCCTGGGGCTCCTGGACTTCTAGCTGATCCCAACCCCAAGCTGGAACTGCAGTTTTTAAACCAGAAGTCAGTTCCACATAAAAAGTGTTTCCCTTATCTCAAAAGAATTGCCCCAAGAGCCACCAGGCAAGTTTCCCTTACCTCAAAACAATTGCCCCTCCTGCCAGTGAAAGATCCCCTGCTTCCCACTGCTCTGTACCCACACACAGTCCTGCAACAACAACCTTCTCTTTCTTCCTGCCCATCCTCAGCAGTCAGATCAGGCCCAGGTGCATGTTGTGCACAATCAGTCTTGACTGGCAAAGGGAAGGAAGAGAAAAGCAGGACTGGCAATCACAACCACTGGCAATCTGAAAAGATAGACCCAAATTCACACCTTTATGTGCCTCAGCCTGTAGCCTTTGGCATTAAATATACCCTGTATCTTTGATCTCACAGTGCTTCAGAGAACAAGCAGTCCAGCCCTGCACCCTGGGGATGCTGTCATGGCCAGCAGCCTCTGGAAAAATCACCATTTCAGCACAGAATAGGAGAATCATCACTGCAGCTTGCATTCCTACTGATATCAATAATGAACACAAAATTATTTGGTCATCCTACAATTTGACCCTCAAGTTATAATTGCTCCCCCACACCAGCTGTGGAAATCCTGTTCCCTGTGTTGACTCTGGTCTTGATCTTCATCCCAACCCTTCTCTTTCAAATGATAGCACAGGGGTAGAAGTAGAGTTTGGACAATGTCTGCCTATCCATCAGTGCAGGAGTATGCAAGAAAAATCACCTCCAATTCTTCTTTCTGAGCTAAATCAGCTTTATTTTTGCCAGTGCTTGCTCTACCCATACCCTGCACCAATGCCAGCAAGCCTCCTTTCCCTTCTCTAGACTCCTTCAATATCTGTTAATCCAGCCTGAAAGATTTTAAAAGGTAATTCTCTGGTGTAAATGTTGCTGCTCTGCTAAGACTTCATCGTGATGATTTTTGTTGCATTTTTGTTGGAGATGTTGAATTTGGCTTTTGAACCAGATGTTATCTGGGCCCCTGATACTTTGCAAAGCTTGTTCAATTTGCTGAGTTAAACCTACAGCTGATTCATAGCTCTGATCTTTTCCTTGCTCATTACTACAAAACAGAAGGTGGGATTTTCCAAAGCAGCCAGTGCTTCCTGGACGTGGGTTGCTTTTAAAAATCCTTTTCATAAGTACCATTGCTTATGGTTTTTCCATTCTAGGAGCTTCAAAATAATCGGTATTGCTTGTCTGCAAAAATTTGGAAAAAACACCACAGACCCTGTTCCTTGGGAGTCAGCTTATGTACTGCAACAAAGCTATTCTAAGGCTTTGTACAGTTAATATTATGCATGCAAACCATTTGTTTGCTTTCATACAACCCTTCCCTTCCCTTCCCTTCCCTTCCCTTCCCTTCCCCCCTTGCTGCATGCACATGTTGTTAACTATAAGGAGCTCTATATGCCCTACCAAGTAATTCCACAGTGCTGAGACTTCCTTAGTCTTTTTTTTTAATGTAAAAAAAAAAAAAAAAAAAGTTCAAGAAAGAGAAAAAAGAGTTGCCAGGACGCCCTAGAAC
>VWZP01007715.1:760273-843139 GCA_013396995.1 Dicaeum eximium | reverse complement strand
ACTCCCTAGAACCTAGCATGGCCAAGTGCTGGCTTTGCAAAAGCAGGTCCCCTCGAGTCAGGAATGCAAACCTTCTGGGCTCCTAAACATACTCAGCTCTCCTGCAAACTGGACCATTACCACACACTCAAGCATCAGGTGGCTTTTCCAAAAAGAAAAGTCTGAATTTGGTTACCAACCCAGTAACTTCCTGGGTTTTCTCCTTTGCTACAAGCTTTTAAGGAGAAAAGAACCTTTTACCCAGCTCTGAAACAAGAGCTGAAGGACAGATCAAAGCCACAGGCCAAAGCCACAGGGCCCTGCATGGACACAGGCTGGGCCTTGCACCTCTCTGCCCACCTGACTGAATCCCAAAGGAGGTGGCGCCGAACCTCTCCAGCTTTGCTAAGAGGTGCTGAGTGCCCAGCAGGTCCTCCAGCCCATGAAAGCCCTGGGGACACAGCAGGAGCCCGGAGGTGATGCTTGGGGACCCAGGTGGGGTGGGATGGGGGTGATGGGAGCCAAAGTGCAGCCACTGCCAGCTCCTGCTCTGGAGTCAGCGTGTTGCCAGACCTCCCTGCGCAAGGAGGAAAGGAGCAGGGCAGAAGTTGGCAAGGACTGTGCAGTGACATGGGGAGGTGGGCGAGGGCTCACAGACCCAGTGCCACATAATGGGGAGCAGTTAACCTTTCCCTGGGATTCTGTGGCAGAGGGAAGAGCAGCAGCCCTGCTCTCGGGCCGCTCTGCAGCCTGCACAGATGGGGGCACAGCGCTGGGTTTGCTCCCTTGAGGGGAAGTGCCCTTCTCTCGGCTGGCTGCTCCCATGACTGTCACCACAGAAAGGTCAGTGCTGACAGGGGGGGGGTTGTGGTGGCCCATCAGGCCACCCCTCCCAGCCCACTGAGGCTGGTGAGGGCTGTCCTTTCCCCTGCTCTGCAGATTCCCCACCTCTGTTAGCATTTTGCTCGTCTCCAGGCCTATGAAAGCAACCATAAATACAGCTGTGTCCGGAGCTGTCATAAATTGTCTGGAGGCCAAAACACAGATTGCTCCCACACAATCTCATCTCTCACCTACAGCCACACTGAGAGCTGCCTCCTCGGAAGTCATGAAGAGTGGAGGAGATGGATGGAGAGAAGGGCTGGAGTGTAACGCTGCCCCAGGAAGACATCACGTTAATGTGAGAGATGTGACAGAAGGACACCGAGAGGCAGAGAGCGTGTGGGAGCGGGAGGCTTGGGAACATTTTGCTGCAAGAACATCATGACAGCTTCTTGAAATTAATGGAGGCAGAGGCAGGCACGAGAGGGGCTGGCCGTGCAGCAGCCCTGATGGGCATGGTCACCACGATGGGAAGCAAGGAATCTGAAGCCTACCTTGCTCAGCTGAGCAGCTTTCATTCCCCAGCCTCTGGCCACTTCACATGAAAGGCGGGAAGGAGGAAAGGAGGACACTTTCCAGCCTTTCCCATTCTCTCTGACAGTTTGACTGCGGCCAAGACACACCTCAGAGAGCTCAAAAGCAGCAAATAACAGAGACCATCCAAAAGCCTCTCCTGGCAGCAAGGAGCCACTCTGCAAAACATGAAGTCCCACTGCTGGCACCAAGCCACAGCACGGTCCAATCTAAACACCTGCATGAGTACATGATGGGAAGGGCTCTTTAATTCAGGGCTCGGTGCAGCTTTCAGCAGACTGAGCAATGCTTTCAACTTGGCCTGTGACACAGCAATGCAAGCCAAAAGCCAGCACTCCCAGGGAACACCTGGCCATACCACCAGGACAGCTGCTCACTTGCTTCTTTTTCTCTGAGGTCATTGCAAGTTGCCACCCAATAGCCTTCAGATTAATGACGTCCAGGCTCTGCTTTCAACATACATTTAGAAACAACCACTGGTTTTAAAAGTCAGGGATGGAAAAGCTTCTCTGGGGAGCAACATTAAGAATGAGATTTCCCTGAGTAAGCAACAGAAGATGAAATGAATAGACATCGATCTTCTCCTAAAGGACTTTGTGCACATGATTTTGCTAAATTCCCCATCTGGGAAGTACAGAGGATAATCTATAAAATCATTTTATTTGACAACATGCCTACTTCCAACACATAAGGCAACAACTGAGTGGTTATTTGATTAATGTGCTAGAAAATACTGAGTATCTCTTTGTGTGGACACTCTCATTTGTAGGAATTATTGCTGAGAAGGCTAAGAGGATGTGTCTGTGTGGGTCTGTGTGACTTTGGAATGTGAAACAACTCTACAAACAATGCAAGTCAGGAGATGTCACATAGTGTATACCCTGAAACAGGCAGGGTTGTGCAAGGGCACATTTTAGAGTCCCTGGTGAGATGTTATTAGCCAGGATGAAAAGCGGTCAGGACAGCAAGGTAAACATCCCTGGGCAGTGAGATGTACCAGGAGATGTTCAGTAACTCATTAATGTGAATGATTAGTACAGACACCTTGGGTCAAGCCAGTGTGTTCTTGAAACATCTTGATATACCCAAATCTTCATCTGATTTGCTGTGGGTGCAGGTTCCTGCAGCGTGAAGTTCAATGTGGTACCAGTCTGACTCTTCCCCAGAGCTCTGCACTGGTTTGGGATTTCACTGTGAAGCTATAGACAGGGCCCAGCTACTATGCTAGAAGACCTCATAGAGCAGTCATAGTATCATAGAATATGGTGAGTTGGAAGGGACCCACCAGGCTCATTGAGTCCAATTCCTGGGCAGGTTAGCTCAACAATCACATCCTGTGCCTGAGAGCATTGTCCAAATGCTTCTTGAACTCTCTCAGGCTTGGTGCTGTGACCACTTCCCTGGGGAACCTGTTCCAGTGCTCAATCACCCTCTGGGTGAAAAACTTTTTCCTGATATCCAACCTAAACCTCCCCTGACTCAGTTTCATGTCATTTTCTCAGGTCCTGTCACTGGTCACAAGAGTGAAGAGATCAGTACCTGACGCTTCCCCTCACGAGGATGCTGAAGACCACAATGAGGTCTCCCCTCAGTCTCCTGCAGGCTGAACAGACCAAGTGACCTCAGCCACATGTAGCTTCCCCTCCAGACCCTCCACCATTCTCATGGTCCTCCTTCACACACTCTGTAATTGCTTAATGCCTTTTTTATATGGTGGTGCCCAAACCTGCACACGAGACTCGAGGTGATGCCACCCAGTGAAGAGCAGACAGGACAATCACCTGCTTTGACTGGCTGGCAATGCTGTGTGCTTGAGGCAAACCAGAAGGGATTAAGTAAGGTTATAAATAGTGGGGATCTGTCTTTGCCCAGTTCACTGGGAGGTGGATATTTAGCACAACAATGTGACAGTGCTAACAGGAAAGGTGAAGAAGCCAGCAAAAGAAGCCTGATTTGATGCCCATGGCCATATGAAGTTGTGCATCAATAACCCACAGTAACAAACTGAGCAATTTTGAAGCAAAGAATTATGCTGTCACATAGCACAAAAAAAAAAGACAGGAGGTGTTTGAAGGGCAGAATCATTAGATCCAAAAGCAGATTCACTGAACTCACCAAGGAGATGCTGAGTGATCTTAATTTCAAGAGAAAATCATGGTAATTTAAGAACCAATCCAGATTATGATCAAGATAGGCAGGTTGAACCTTGATCTTAAGATCTTGTTTATGAAAGAAGATTTTTTGATTACCAGGGAGGTTATGGAGGGTAGGGGACAGGTTGTCAAGCATTCAGCTGCAGCCACTGGCAGCTTGCTCTAGCAGAAAGGTCAGAACTGAAGGTGCCTCTAAGGTCAGATTAGATGTTGGTACCAATTAACTAAGCAGGTGTCAACAGGATAGATGAACTGTCAGAACACAGTTTTGAGCAGATCACTGATGTGCACGTTGCATGTTTGAGTTACAGAAGAACTGGTGCTGGTGCAGAGGCTGGAGACAAGCCATGGCACACCAGTTTCCAAGAACTGGCTGCATTGCTCATGAGGACCCTGGAAGAGCAGCTGTGCAGGAGTTCTCCTACTTTGTGCAGCAAGCACATGGGGGACAGCCCCAACAGCTTCACTACCAGCCAGTCGGCTATAAAGTAACATATAAGTCAGAAGCCATCCCCAGAAAATGAATTTTTTCTCTTCTGTGTTTTTTTCTTTTGTCATCTAGTTGGTGGGATAACCAGATGGTAACTATTGTCTTTAAAAAAAACCACCTCATAAGTTATTATAAGAACTGTCATTTTATCATTAAAATAAGGTTCTTTGCAGTGCTAATCACTATATATGTATGACCTATGTATTTCTCCCATCAAGCCTGAAGCCACTCAAGCAAATCAGTTGATACTTCCATACCTTAGTTTCTATATCCATGCAGTACCTGTGATCCTCATTTCTCACAGGAACTTGATAGGAGACAGGCCCTACTTGTTTAGAACTCCTAATGTGGAAGATGCTACAGTGACACAACCAGAAAGAAGGTGAAGGAAGAGAGCAGGGAGAGCTTGAAGTGGTGGTGGAAGTGTCACTTATTCATGATTATCAACTTATGCTGGCTTCATTTGATGTGGTTCCCATTTGAAGGAGCTATGCACTCCTGTAGGGCACCCCCTTTTCATTGCTAAACTCTATTTACTTCACGTGGGAACTAAAAGACCTCAGAAAATATGTCTTCAGACAACTATCATCCTGCCTCTGGGCAGAGCCATTCCCACCAAGCCATTCCTGACAAGTAGGTGTTGCCCAACTGCTTTCTAATAGCCACGTTACAAAGATGGTTTTCTGGATGATCTTTCCCCATATTTCAACTCCTTACCTCTAGAAAGTCCTTTGTAATGTCCACCCAGACTGACAAGGCAGGAGGGGGAAGAAGCCTTTGGCTGTCCCCTGGAGTGGCTCCCTGCATCCCTGCAGTTCCTTCCACACAGGCAGAGTCTGAGACTGGCTCAGGAGACCCAGAGCCCTTCTGCAAGCCTCTATCCCTGCCACACATGCAGCATAGGAGGGACCTCTGCTCCACTCCTGCAAGGGCCAGGGCCAGAAACATCCAGCTGTGCTACAGGAGCTCACAGGCAGGGGGGAAAAGATTCACTGCAGAAGACACCATACAAGAAGTGGCTGTACCCCGAGGCAGAGACAACGACCCCAGTCCAAAACCTTGTGTGACCCTTCATGGTCACTGCCAGGATGGTGTGGGACAATGTGCAGGACCACCAGGAGCTCAGGGGCTCTGCCTGGCTGGCTGTTAGCAGTGTAGTTTGTTCACATCACACCAGATCTCCTAAGGCATAAAGGAGGAAATATTGACACAGAAAGGCATCTTCCCTTTGTGTATTCCTCACGTAATCTTGGCTAATTAGTAAATTGGCTCATGCTTCAATTAGAACTATTGAAAATGCTTTAGTAGCTGACACATGATAATTAAAGGGACATAGCCAAGACTAAGAGCTGTATTTTTTAGTTTTTACTTGTATAAGAAAACTTTAAAGTGTTGCCAGTAAAAGACTTGTTGTGATAGCCATTAAAAAAATAAATCCAAATTTAAAAAAAAAAAAAATTTAAATGCCTGTTATGGTTTCTCCACCCCAGATGACAACACTAAAGGGATTTGTCTTTCTGCTCATCTTCATTTTTCAATTTGTGCCTGTTTTGTGCACAGCAGCCCAGCCCTTGCTTCCCACTGCCACCCAAGACTGCCAAGAGACATGAAATGCTGCCAAATTCACATGACAATGTTTCACACCTACTTTGTACCAGTGCAAATAACTGTACCAGCAATGAGAAATCAGAGCTGCTAAGTTGCAAGCGAGTCCACTAAGCACTTGCCTGCCATCAAAAAAAAAATAAAATCCTTAAGTGCCTAATACGCTGTTCAGGGCAACTCGAGATGTGGCATATCCATGTATCAGCCATGGGAATCACCACTGTGGCTAGTGAATGACAAAGTCACTCCACTCTCAAGTCTCACACTGAACTTGGAAGCCCTGAAGCACCAAAAAATGCTCTATGAGCTTCCATAATGCAGTCAGCCCTGCCAGACAAGATATCCAAAGCACTCTATATTTCACTTTGTTCAAACATGATCAAATGCTCTAATATATAGGGTTCTTCAAGGAAAGATGTCACAGTTTGTTTTTAAGAATTTCTGAAAAAAGGGAAAATCAGAGTATATTAAAGCCCCCTTCTCTCTGCTGAGTCCATGTTGCTGACCAGCTGAGCTATTTAAGTCAGGTTGTACAATCATAACAGCCCAGCTCCACAGGTTTTCTTTTCCTTATTCAGTTTAATGAAGCTACCTGGGTTTGAATATTGAAGCTGTGTGTACAGACACATGCGGGCCCCTGTCTGGCCTGCTCCAAGTCGGCTTCTTCTTGCTGACCTTATGAGACTTGATGCTTCAGGGCCAGGGGAGAGCTGACAAAATTTCAACAGCCTGTGGAGCTATTTGTGGAGGTCGATACAGTAAGTATATGTCTTGTACAAGCAATAATTCAACTTGGCAGCCCACAAAACCAGACAGTTGAAGTGGGTATCAGCCTGGTGTAGGTGCAAAGCAGAGCCAGGGCCCTGGGCATAGACATTTCTCCCCTCCCTACCTTGGGCAGGTTCCCAGGGGAACAGCTTCACTGAGGAGATTCTGTGCCCTTTTTTCTCTTAGAAAGGAATTTCAGAAGGAGCAAAACTTCAACCACAACCATACCATGGGAAGGGAGGAAAGAAGGAATGGAGGGATGGATGGAGGGAAGGGCAGAAGGAGGAGGGGAGGAAGAGAAGAGCAGGAAGGAAGGCAGGACATTTATTCCTTACTAAAGGTCTTTGAATTTTACTGCTTCCATCCGAGTCTGATGCACCACAATAAACGCCTATGATATCAAAATGCATCATGGGCATCAATGGCAAAAAAAAGTACTAGAGATCTTTTGTTTGCTCTAGAGAATGGCTCCAAAGCTTCACAGGGAATTTCTGGACAGGACAGGGTAGGCTGGACTACCTCAAAGCCTCTTAAGATGTTCTGAGCAAACACGAAATGGGGATTCATCTCGAAGTGACCCCCCCGTCCCACCACAGTGCTCCTGAATTCCACCTGCAGGACAGACACTCGTCATTGGCTGGTATTGGCAGATCAGTGCTTCAAGCTGTCGCCCCTAGTTTTAGACTTTTTGCTGAAGGCATGTAGATTTGGAAGCTATATTTAGATGTCTTCTCTATTCTTCAGCAACAGGGTTGCCATGGAGATGCTGGTGAGGATGAGAAGGTGGGGATGGAGGGGGAGAGGAAGTTGAGGAATGAGAAATACTAGATTCAAAACAACCCTCACCAGCCTGGGAAGGCTTTAAATTCCTCCTAGGGCAAAAACTGCTGGAGCTTGTTAGCCGAAATGAGCCCCTGGCATTGCCTGATGGCATGACCCTGCCATGCATTGCTCAGTGCTTTGTCATGGTAGGTTTGAAGAGACACAAGGGGCTGGCCTTCAAGCACTGCTCCTTTGGGAGAGCGTGGCCCCCTTGACCTGAGCTTGCCAAAAACAGAACTCTGGGAACTCCATGAATGTCTAGCTGCTGCCATGCTGCTTCACAAGTTCATACTCACTCCATACTTGGTCAGCTCCTGCCACAGCTGGGGTGGCTTTGTCTCTGCTGCCAACAATAGAGGCAGACAGGGAGCTGCAGCTGGGGACAGAGTTGCTCAAGTCTACCCAGAAGCATGGGTGGGGACATGCTGGCACACTAGGGATGAACAACCCAGCACAGGAGCCAGGCTGTGGTGGGAGTGAAGGTGGACTACAGGCAGGGATTACAGGTCCTTGATCTCTGCCTGCCAGGCACATCCACATTCCCTGGGCTGACACCAACTGCAGGCACAGACAGATGTGCAGATTCATATCTACTACCTACAACATTGCTCTTCCCAGCAGAGACAACATAGGTGAGACTAAGAGTTCCTCCTAACATGGCTGTTCAAGATTCACTGTCCTACAATTACTACATTGCTGACGTCCAGGTGTTAGAAAGATAAATTACCTGTTGATAAAATTTCCTTGTTAAAAGTTTAGGGCTTGACATGCTTCAGTGATCTCAGACTTAGGAGGAGGTTAACAAAGCTTTGGGAGAAGCATGTACTACTGATAGTGGACATAAAGAATGCAGGATTTCCAGGCCACAAGGACATTTGGCAGAAATCCTAAGATAAGGAAGAAACTAATAAAGCCAACTCAGCAACTATGCTGAAATTGGCTCTGACCGGGCAAGAGGTCATTTTGACAAGAGGAGATTGCGACCATCACTCATGAAGTACCAACTGAGGAAACCTGTGGACTCAAAAGAAGAGAAAGACTGAGCATGTGGACTAACTAGCATGAGAAGGGATGAAAAGCTGGTAGAGCAGAGGACTGAAATAATTTAACCAGTAGACAACCAGAGCACTATGGAACTTGTAGCCGATGAACATCAATGCCTTTTTTTGCTAAAACATATAAATAGTGTAAAGTTTTGATAGTCCTTGTGCCAACTTTGTGGATTTGTTACCCAGCACGCCCTTCTGCACAGAACTGTAAATCAGTCAAATACCTCGATTTTGTGTGTGGATCAGCCTTTTGCATACCAGGTGAAAGAACCTGTTTTGGGACAACAATGGCAATGAAATTTGGCTTTTCAAGAAAGGTCAGGATAGTCCCCCCAGTTCCCAGCACGGAAGCTGGCATATCTCAACACCCCACTCTTTTCTGGCTCCTGCACATGACAGCATCCACATATTTCAGTGCTCAAAGCACATCAAAAAGGGTGGAGAGCAAAGCCAACTTTCCCATCACAAATGCCTCTGGATAGCAGCCTCGCAAGTCCCTGTGTCCCCTCCCTCACCCTGCTCTTCCCACACACCCACGCAGACGGTGCTTTCAGCTCTGCAGGACAGCACTCAGCTCAGCCACTAGAGTTGCACTACATCCAAAGCAGCAAGGCAGCAATCTGTAGGAAATTAATGAGCTGCAAACAACGCTGTGCAGCTGCCAGCCTGAAACGAGCCCTGCACACTGCAGATACAATTATTATATATGAACAAAAGGAGCTGGAGCCGGAGCTGGGGTACTTTGGATCTGGTCACAGGCTTCTTGTGACCAAGATAAGGGGCAGCACAATCAATTGCCACAGCCAAATCAAAGTTCCATATCTAATCATTTACAGAGAGCCAAGATACAGCATCTTTAGCCAAGGCTCTGTGCATTTGATGGGACTCACAGTTCTCTTCTGTATCACTGAAAATAGGGCAAAGGATACTCAGTTACACCATTTCATTTCACTCTTTGGGGCTATTTTATTTCTGTTTCTTACAGAATAAAAACACACTGGTAAAACCAAACAGGGCCATTTTCTGAATTTCCAGGAACTCATGCCTTGGGAGAAGCTGCAGATTCCCAGAAGGAGGCCAGTCCTGCTGGGCTTTTACTTTCAGAATCCAGAGCTTTGCACCATTAAAAAAACACCCTCTTATTCAGAAACTGAATAGAAATCACGTCATCAGCCAGCTCTGCAGTGAACCAGAGTGATTCAGAAGGGTTAAATCTAGGAGCAGCACAACCCTCAAGCCCCAGCTGACGACCCAAGCTTCAGTTTACAGAGAGATGGGCTACTGCACTGCCTCCCTGCCTTGCCACAGCCCAGCCCTGTGCAGGACAGCCTGGCTCAGCCAGACAGGGGAGTGCTGCACACTGGCAGGACCCCATCAAATGGACCAAGCCCACCACAGTCTGCACAGCATTCACCCACCCATGCAGGCCTCCTATAGATTCACAGAATCACAGAATGGCCTGGGTTGGAAGGGACCTTAAGGATCATCTAGTTCCAACTTTCTTGCCATGGACAGGGACAACTTTCACTAGACCAGGTTGCTCAGAGCTCCAGTCTGGTCTTGAACACCTCCAGGGATAGGGCATTCACAAGTCCTCTGGGAAACCTGTTCCAGTGCCTCACCACTGTCATAACAAAGAACTTCCTCCTAATATCTAATTTAAACCTACTCTCTTTCAGTTGGAATCCATTCACCCTTGTCCTGTCTCTACATGCTCTTGTAAAAAGTCTCTCTCATCTTTCTTGTAGGTTCCCTTCAGGTACTGCTACTGGAAAGCCACCATTAGGTCACCTCAAAGCCTTCTCTTTTCCAGGATGAACAATCCCAGTTCTCTCAGCCTTTCTTCACAGCAGAGATGCTCTGTCCCTCTAATCATCTTGGTGGCCTCCTCTGGACTCACTCCAACAGCTCCATGTCCTTCCTGTGCTGGCACCCCAGAGCTGGATGCAGGGTTCCAGGTGGGGTCTGACCAGAGCAGAGGGGCAGAATCCCCTCCCTGGCTCTGCTGGCCACGCTGCTTTGGATGCAGCCCAGGATACAACTGGCTCTCTGGGCTGGCAGTGCTCACTGCCTCTCATGCACCAGCACCACCCAGTCCTCGGCAGCGCTGCTTTCGATCTGTTTTTGGCTAAACTGCTAAATGGCCCACATGAGAGGCAGCTCAAACTCCTCCTGGGATCCCTGGCTGACAAGCAAGAACCTCCTCCTGTCTTCTCTACCTTGTGGCAAGAGTTAGCATCAAGGCCCTTCACCCATCCTAAAAATTTAGCCTACCTCATTCCAACATACCCCTCAACTCTTGTTGCTGTTCTTGCTGTCTAAGCCCTCCCCCTACAACACTTTTAACACCTCAGACCTTAATAAATGGTGCTCTGTCTTCTCCCTTCCAAGTTTTGATAACACCTCTGAACAACTGTATGACTTGACTGCTCCTGTCAAAGACCAGCCACAATCCTGATGCCCTCTGGCATATATCAAACACGACTAGATGTTGCATTTGTAGGGTGGTCACATACTTGTCTCCATCTGCAGCTGGAACTGTAACTGATAAGAAAAAATCGTTCCCAGCCCTGGTCTGATACCTAGCTTGGTGGCAGGGGCAGCACCCTCCACCCCAGCATCAGTAAACATGTCCTATGGGGTTTACCAACGTGACACAACTGTTCTAAAGGCTAAAACCTCATAAAGAACTCTAGGATGAACGCCTTGTGGTGTCAGAGGAATGGCTGTTGTTTAATGGAATCCCTCTTTGCCCTCCCAGCCCACTCATTTTAAAAAAGTAATGCCATGACTCAATCAGGAGTTTTGCCCATTATGGGACCTAGAAAACTTTTTGGGACTTGAAATCCCAAGATAAACATCTCCCGAAGAGAAAAGAAAAGGTGCACCTGAGGTGTTTTGAGCTGATTTTGATTTTTTTCTGAAAGGAGATCCCATCCCAGCTCTTTGCCCAGCCAGAACATAATTGAGCTGCAATGCCATTGGTGCTTGAGCATTGTTTCCTCCCTGCTCCAGCCTCTGCTTTCTTCCAGCTCATTTCACACGTGCCCTGCAGTGAGTGTCAGTGCTCCTACAAGGAAACTGCTATACGCCAGGGAGACTGTCAGGAGCAGGAGCCTTCTGCTCTGTCTGTTTACCAGGGTGTCTGTCTGTGTTTATCAGTGGCTTATTCTATTTTTCAGAAACTGTCCCTTGCTCCTTGCCACCACATTGCCCCATGCTTCCTTTGCCACCCTAGAAAGGCAGTGGATTAAAATATATGCTGAGAAATAAACTGCACATGTTAAAAGCCCTTCAAACTGATGCCAACCAGCCACAAACCAGACCTGAACGTACACCTCATTCATCCGAGGTTCTCCCCTGGCTTCTCACCTGTGGGTAGACTGCACTTATCTTTGCTCTCCAGAAGCAGAGCTGAAGCAGAGAGGATATCAAAGACTTGCTTGGCTTCACAGGCAGCAATCATCTGGAGCAGGTGACAATGAAACACTCAAGTGAGATTCTCCTCCACTGCTGGCTCCCCAGGCCCTTGCCCGGCCTCCCTGCCACCAGGGAACACCCCTTGCACCCAGGGCTCTGCTGGAGTGGCAGTGGCTCTGGGCTGCAGCACAGCAGCTATTTCTGTCCATCTGCAGAATCACTGCTGCCAGGGCCCAACGAGGAGTGCCCTGGGCCCTCCCGGTACCGATGTGTGCCCTCCTGCGTCCCTGGGTGCTGCCAAACAGCAGCATACCAGGCTGGGTTTTGAAACCAGCGTCAGGCTCAGAGCAAGGGTCAGAGGAAATCATTTAGGGCTTTCTGAAGTAATCTGAAAGGTCCACTTGAGCTGTGCAAGACTCACTATCACGATACTGAATCCGGAGAAATGAGGCTGCCTGGGCAAAACATCACTTGGCCTAATCTCATGGCAAGACTGAAGGTGAGTTGCATCTCCTACAACCATAAACGAGCCCCTGTGAACCCCTGGAAACCTTTTTCAGGTCCTAATGTTGAGAAAAGTCTGTGGAGCCAGCCTTGAAGCTGGAAATAACTTCCCACGAATGACTTAGAGATGGTCTACAGCCAGAGACAGCTTGCAGCAGCAAAAGCTGGCTCTGTCAGGCACACTTGCCTACAGACAACCAGGTCACATCCCACTTCCAGCAAATTAGAGATAATGCTGGGTTTGGTGGTTTGGTTTTCTTGAGGTTGTTGTTGCTTTCTCTTTTTTTGTTTTGTTATTAAACATTTATTTACCAGTTGGTGCCTCCTGCAGAGACAGGTATTTGGAGATCTGCAACTGGAAAAAGGACCAAAAAAAGGCTACTAATGATATTGCCATCTCTTTAAAAAGCAACGATATTAACAGTCCGTACTAGCCCTTGGAGCTTCACATATGACTCCGCTCTGACGGAGTGTGACTGCACAGGATAACAGCATTGGGCTCTGTTTAATTTTAGCCCGACTGCTCCAGATCAAATTTTCACAGCCTCCAACAAAAGACATGGCTTTTATTAGAGGTAAGAGTTATTAATCTAGGAGTCAAGCTGGACTCCTTCCTTCTCATGCCTCAGCACAAATAATAACAGTTTTGCAGGCTAAACAAGCCTCTCCTGGCCATCTGTGAGACCCAATGAAGACTGAAAGATTGCCCAGGTGTAATTCAGGATAAAAATCTGATTTTTTGAACATTTAGTACTGCTGGGATTCAGTGCTGAGAGAGAGAGGGCCTAGCTCCATGCTTTGAGCCAAGAAAGCCTGACAGTGCAGAGATGCTAAAACCTCTTTTTTTGTCTTCTACTTCCAGCAAATCTAATTTGAAATGACGAGGAATTAATATGTGGGGCAGTTTGGAGGTTTTCTTTGATTTCTTTTTTTTTGTAGTGGGTTTTTTTTGTTTGTTTGGTTTGGTTTTTTGCTGTGTGTTTATATGTTGCTTTTATGGTAAAAGCAAATTTTAGATCGTTCAGTGTCATGTATCTGTCAAATAGGGAGATGGGCTCAAATCCCATCCTTCAAAAAATGCATTTAGGCAACATTGCACCTAAGATTAGATTCACCCTGAGCATCTTTGACACCATCTAGCTCAATTTTCTTCTTTTGGGGGATATGCACTAAGATGTGGCATTGTTTTCCCCCAAATGTACATGGCTAGGGGTGCACTGCTGTTCTTCAGCTGCGCTCTGATGAGTTTCTTCCTACCCCTCCAGGTGTTAAGGTTTTGCTCAAGTCAAGAGAGATTTATTATCTTTAGTCTAATCTAAAGAGACCCTCATTCTCTGGAGCCGCTGGCAGAAGTATGCCACCACCCTAAAGCTTGCTTGGCCATTAAGCCAAACTCTACATGCTGCATCTTCCCTGTGCTCACCTCTAGCAACACTGGGGGCTGCCAGAGGCTGCCTGGCCTGAGAGAGCTTTCCTGAGCAGGACATGTCTTTTGGCTGGTGGTGGTTCCTGGCAGACTTCCATCAAAGCAAGATACAAGGCACATCCCGGTCCCATCCCGCCCCCCTTATGCAACCACCGCCGGCTAAAAATACAGCCGCAGCCCCTGCAGCCCCGGCCAGGCGAGATGCAGATTTAATGAGGCTTCCATGGCAACGGGCTTCACTTCGGCAGGGACCGGGATGCAGGGGACAGGGATGCTTGGGGGGAGAGGCGCTCCTTGGCTGGGGGAAAGCTGCACAGTTAAAAGCTTGTGGCGGTGGGGTTTGAGGGTTTTTTCCTTGCTGATATTAATAAAACTGTGGAATGTTTGGTTCAGTTAACTGCAGTCAAAGAGGCAAGCTGTGTAGTATTTTTAACAGACAAACCTGGACCTAGTTCTGCCAAGAGAATAAATATTTACTAGTCAGCCTTAATTAAACTCCATCACCCACAGGCAAAAATGTTAAAACAGGGATAAATCAAGGAGGCTGTTTCAGTCTACCTATACTGTAAACAACTTTCTCAGTAAAAAGTGGGTTTCTCACAGAGTTGACAAAATATAGCCATAGAACTGGCTGGTAGAGTCAGGAGACCTGGAGACAGCTAAGGTCACAGAGGAAATGGTATTAGTTTATGTTTCAGGGGTGATATCTTCTGTGCCAGTGCAGGGAGAGGGGCGGGGCAACCCAGTAAAAAATCAACACTGTTGGTGAAAAATCTGGGATAAAAAATCGTTGCAAGCATGGCTTTTCAAAGAAAAATAAAACTGAGATTATTGCCTCCTGTCCTCCATACTGATCCTCCTACACTGTGTGCAAGAGTAAGCACGTATACCAGCCGAAAAACCACTTTGGTGTGCCTAGCTCCAAGTAATAGATTAGCAGCTGGTGTCCTGTGGCTCACAGGTGTTTATGGATGCATGGATTATTTCTGTGAAATGTGGGAAATACCTTGGACAAGCTAGCCTATTACTAGTCAGATTAAATTTGCTATTCAGAAGGTGACACCTTTGCTGGAGTGTCACAGACCAAAGTCTCTGTTTCCATTATAAAGACAATATTTTCCCAAAATGCAGACTTTTTTCCCCAGGAATTTCCTTCACACAGTGGTAGTCTTCCTTGTCCTGTGACACAACTTCCTATCTAAAGACTAATAAGAATAAAAGCAACTCAAAAAACAAAGGTAAATAGTAACATCTTCACTTCAGTCATGTGAAACTGAGGCATAATAAAATATCATGGGAAAAGGGAATGCCCAACCTGTACTCAAATCTACATATTTGGCACTAGGAACTTATAAATCAAAGCCCTCAGAATTGCTGCTTATTATTGAAAATTCTGGCAAAATCAGGTGCCTTTAAACAAAGGCACCCCTAAAATCAAACAACCCAGCCAGGCACTTAAACATGGTCTGAACCCAGTGTATCTGAATGTTAAAATCCAACATCCCCGTTTTCCACTCCTTTCTGCTAGGTCCTTTTATTCAGGCATCCTTCAACTCAAAGCAATCTGCCCAGTACCCTTCTCTCTAGAACGAGCCATTCCTGTGGACATGAAAAGTCATCACTTGGAGGCACCGAACGCTTATATAAGCTGATTTTGTATACATTAGCTCCCATCTGTTACGTCTCTCCTACTAAACCAGGTTCATGGCCTGCTATAAGCCTACCAAAACACAATGAGAGGCGTTTCACAAACTGTAATAGAAAATCATCTCTGTGCCCCATGGAAAGGGTCTGCTGCTAGGATGAAACATGGCTCGTGTTAGACCACACACAGCACTAAAACAGTTGCCACAAATTAAGATGTCAACAGCACCAGGAAAATTTAAGGGACCCATACAGAAAACTGCCCACAGCTGCTTGCAAGGCAGAGACATCCCCAGCACTGCAGAAGCCCCAGTCCTGACCATTTGTGGTCATAAAGCTGGAACAAAAATACTGTCTGTTCAGGTATCCTCCTTTCTTCCTTCCTGCTCCTCACGACACAAGGCTGCTGGGCTGTCACCTGACCCTCAGTCCCCCCCTGAGCTGCACACAGAGGGCTTGGCAAGATCTCCCCTTCTCTGTGGCACCACGGCTCATGCCAATTCAGTACAGCTGATCACTGGAGCTCATTCTGGTCTCTGTGCCATCTCTTCTTTGCAAAGGTGGTGGATGCACAGGTTAGACCATACAAACCAGCTCTCTCAGGATATGAGAACTTCAGTGATAACATTAAGATTTTTCTCCTTTCCCTTGAGAGCTCTATTAAAAATAACTTTGGACATGAAATAGGCCTGGACAGTCATTTTGCCTTGTACAGCAATGCAGTTCAAAACCCAATCTCATTACCCCACCGAGTTCTGAAATAAATGAGCAGACATCAAAGTTGTACACTCCCTTCCCTGCACTGACAGATGACAGTGCAAAGGAGGAGCTGGCGCAGCATCTTCTTGATCAAAGGAGGTGCCTGCAATGCAGGAGTGCAGCACTAGTGGGGCATGGGGAAGTCAGCCATATCCACACCTTTACTTACACAAAGGCCAATTTTCATTTAAAATTACAGCATGATCTGCTATCGTGCCCCATAACATGGAGTTAAATTATAAATGTCACATAGGGAGGAGCAGAGGCCTCTTCCATCTCAAGCTCCTTAGCTTAACCTAGATTTCCTAACCAAAGGAACCACAGCAGTGGGGATGCCACCATATAGTCCTTGCTCTGCCTCTGACGTTGTCCTCTGTGGTGACTCTCAAAAAGTCACTCCTGTGCCCACCTGTAAAATGGGAGCAAGCATTTCTTTGCCTCTGAAGCATGCCATAAACATGAGTGCATTAGTATTGCAGAACACTTCAATATATGGGGGAGAGAACACTTGAAATGCATAAATAAATAGAAGCAAAGTTTTTAAGGAGAGGTAATATGCTTTACTTGCTCAACTAATATTGCCCTATGAGCTTCTTAACACACAGGATTTGTTCCCAAAATGTACTCAGTTTCAGAACTGGGATTTCCGTTTGAGCCCGTATAAACAGGTTTGTATTGCCTTAAATTGTCTTTTCTATGGAACTGATATCAATCAGCTGGGCTCAAGTTTCCTCTCCCTAGAGACTTATATCCTTAGGCCATCACAGTTTGCAACAACATAAATAGCTAATTAAGGTCTTACTTAAAAGTAAGAAAGCAATAATAAGGCATCCTCAGTTTCTGCTGGAAATACTTGAGCTCTCCACCACAGCTCTTGTCTCAGACAACCTAAGATGAAACCTACAATATTTGCTGCAACAATATATTCCACCATTACCATACTATATTTGCTGCTTCAGTCGTGGGGAAGGCGGAACACACAGATGATTTGTGCTATAACCACCCACCTTGCTAAACAAGTTCACACAAGCTGGTGAAACAAGCACTAACTCTCTCAAAATGGCAAGACATGGAACTTAACAGGCCAAGCCCTTAGGAAGGCTCTTGAATGTCTCACCAGGACTGAGAAGAGCCTGCCTGAGACAAGCTCCTGTAAGACTCACCTCAGACTTACAGCAGTTACTAGCTTTTAAGAAATACCAAGGTGCTCCTGGTCTCCTGTAAAAAGCAAGAGCTCAGGTGAGTCTACCAAGGACATCTGAAAAGCACAGTATGTTTGGAGATGAGCAGTCATGCTGCAGGAACTGGAACCATACAAGCTGTCCCAGAGACTCCCCTTCAGAGCCCAGGGCCCTGCCCTGGAGGATGGGAGCAGAGAAGATCACCCAGAGGGGACATCCCAAAGTACCACCTCTCCTGCCTGCCTTCCTCCAGTCATGCTGTCATTCCCAGACAGACTGGAAATCTTGCTTTACTACATATACAAAATGAGATAACACCTTTTTTGGCCCTAAAACAACTCTCACAGGCTTTGCACATGGGCTGTTTTCACACCTCACTGTGAGGCAGAGAACTCTGGCAGGTTTCCACCTCACAGGCAGCTCAGCCACCTGGCCTCAGATATCCTCCATGCTTTTCTGTGTTCTCTCCCTTTCCAGGATTTTTCCTTAGGGATGCTCTTAGCAGGGCAGTCTTCCTGGACTGGCCCCATTTTCTTTCTCTTCCCACCCTTCCTGGCTCCACTCCCAGGAGTTCCTGTGCAAGATTCTCTGGGTTCCCAGGAGGACCAACATGGGACTAGGCAGTGGTGCAGAGACAGGCAGGGAGCTGCCTGTAAGGAAGATGAAGCTGTCAAGATGGGACAAGCTGGGCTTCCATGGACGTTCTCTCTGCTGGCAGGAGGGTGTCCAGCAGCATGACACTGAGACAGGGATGTGTGGCACATAACCCCAACGAAGGCTGTGGCCAGCTCAGCTCCTCAGTCCATTTCAGGAGCCCTGCTGCGTCCCCAGCTCTCACGAACCAAGAAGTCAGCAGATCTGTCAAGAATGATAAAACCTAGCCACAGACCCTTAGACCTCTGCTTGTTACCAATTATGAGGCTCGCTGGCAGCACTTAAAGGCTTGCTGTGAATAGGAAGGCCACAGTCATTTCAAGCAATCTGGTCTCTTACAGGACCCCTCACGTCTTAATGTCTCACACACTTTCATGCATTTACCCTTGCAGCATGCCAATGAGATGGGAACCAAGGGAAGAATTAAGGTAGGAGCTGTGGCTCCCATCCACAGTGTCCAGCTGGCACCACAGAACTCCTGGCTACTGGCTCCTGTCTGGGGAGAACACCCTTCCTTAGAAAAGGGCTGCTATAGATGGCAGCTAGGGATGGAAAAGGATGTCTGAACACTGGTAGAGTCTTCAATCAGATGCCCTCAACCAGATTGTCCAGAGAGATTTTGGTGGCTGAAGCTATCACCCCATAAATCAGAAGCATGCACAGCTTCCCATGGCTGCTCCAGGAATAAACTCCTCTCAGCCAGGCCAGGCTGGTTTCTGGGCAGAAACCTGGTATAGCCAGGACCACCTGAGTCAGAGCTGAACTTACTGAACAGGCATGTTTTTACACTTAGCAGCTGAGATCTAGGCAGCTTTCTTCGTGTGTAGAACATTCAGAGTTAGGCCCAAGGCTTGGAGAATGTGCTACAGTTTTGAACCCCTTGCAAAAGCATCTCTTCTATTTCACTGCTTTTCAAACATTAGTAACATGTGGGCAAGGAGTTTTATTTTGCTTGATTTACAAGAGCTCATAAGACAAGGCTACACACAAAGAAGGAAAGGGTTTGGTTTTTTGGGGTTTTTTGGTGTTTTGTCTTAAGAGTAGGTATACAACCTGGTGTGCTGGCTGTAAAGGGAAGTCTGTAGTAGATTACACCCTCCTTGCAGGCTGTTGTTGCATTTGGGTCAGGCAACAGAAGAAGAAAGAGAGAGAATAAAATCATCATGCTTCTTTTTTTCCCCTTCCCATACTCTGGGTTGTAGAGAACGAGCTAAAGATGAAGCTCCTGTTAAAGCACATTTAACAAGCGGCTCTGGTCTGCAGCTCATGCATAAGTGATTCTCTCAATCTGAGTCCTGATCACCTCTGGGGAACGGCCTGCCAGAAGCACCAAAGGTGACAGATGTGTAGTGTGTGTTTTGGATAAAAGCCTATCGTCTGCATAAGGTAGCTATGAGATGATGCCTAAACTGAGCCTTGCCTTATTACCCAAAATGAAAGCATTTATAGGCAGCTATTGTTTTGTGAAAGGGAAGGAAAAATAACCTCTGTGATGGAAGAGGAGGGACCATAAGACAAAGACTAAAGCAGCAACAACAGAAAAACTACAGTCTGAGTGAGAAACAGGATTCAGCCTATGCAAATAGCTGGCTCTCACCATGCTCTCTTATCTCAGCTGGCTCAATCCTGGGGCTATGGACCAAGGGAGGGTTTGCTTTTGTCCTTTTGGGTTTTGTTATTCAATATAACTACTCAAGTTAAAAGGGCCTCCATGAATCTATATTGTCAAAAGGAAAATCGTTAGCTGAAAGCCCTAAAAGAGACATGTCTGAGGGCTTGTACCTGCTCCCACATGACTGCTAGCATGCCACACTCACTTCCTACCCCATATCAGAAACCTACCCCCTGCTTTAACCTCATTTTCTGAAAAACCTGAGCATGAATTCATGAAAGAGACCCTGCCTGTTAAGCTCAATGGGAGGGAAGAAAACATCACATAAATGCAGTGAAGATGTGTCAACTCCTCCATACACACAGGGAGCCTGCCATGCTCCCACCTTATTTGAAGCAAGGTGGATCTGCAATCTCTTTACTCCTAAGACCTGACAAAACAGGCTGCAAGGCTGAGTTTATTGCTCTATCTGGTATCTTCTCATTTGGCTCTAATCCTCTCCAATATATATGCAATATTTCAAATGCTTCTGCAAAGATGGGGCTCTTCTGAAGACCTGACATTTTTATAGCCCTGGCAAACCATCCATTTCTATTTAATTTAGTTCTTGACAGAAATAAATATATGCACTGAGATTTACATATGGGTAGACAGGCCAATATTTTCAGGCTTGCATGCTGAGGGCTGCATCTGTACTGCAATCACTGCTGTAGCTATAGGTGGTGTCAAGCTCCTTGTGTTGGCTATCACCAGCTGCTAGCAAAATAGCTACAGCAGTGCAGGGCTCCTCACAGGCTAAAGCTATCTGCAAGTCTGGGACAAAATTAGTTGACACAATTGCTCTCCAGGTTACTGCAACTGTTTAAAACTGCTTAAGAACTCTCAGGTCTCCTTATAAAAGCTGCAGTCACTGCACAAATATCTCCAGAATCAGAGGGCTAAAATAGAGGTTTTATCCTTTCTGCACCACAACCACCCCCCAAGATGCTACATAGACCCAGGTCCTGCTTCCTCTTCACATTTACAGTAGCCTTGATACCTGCTTAAGAGCTTTGGCTTTAGCTTCTCCAGACTGCTCACCAGAGGATACAAAGCTCCTGCCAACCCTGCATGGAAGACCTCCTTGATGTCAGCTGCTGCCTACCCCACCATAGCTGCCTCTGCTATCCCTGTGGCAGGGGAAGTGAGGACTGAAGCAGGCAGCACTTGATCTCACCCCCGCTGAGGGACTGGAGCATCTCTCCTATGTGGAAAAGCTAAGTGAGCCAGGACTGTTCAGCCTAGAGAAGAAAAGGCTCTTATCAATGTATATAAATACCTGGAGTGAAGTTGCAAAGAGGACAAAGCCAGGGTCTTGTCAGTGACACCCAGTAAGTGTATCTGAAGCGATGAGCACAAACCAAAACAGAGGACATTCCTTGTGAACATCAGGAAACACTTTTTTACAAGGGTGACCGGGAAGGTTGTGTAGTTGTGTGTAGACTTGGAGACAGTCAAATACACCTGGACAAGTTCCTGCATAACTAGCTGTAGATGGACCTGCTTGAGCAGAGGTATTGGAACAGATGACCTCTGGGGGTCCCTTCCAGCCTCAGCCACTCTGTGATTCTGTGAAAACTGAATAACCAGGATGACAAAATGCGAAATTATCAGTGTGAGATTCCTCCCTCCAATGGAATAAACATTCTTCAAGAAACGGCCCAAATATGCTACCATGTGCTGGGAGGACTGTGAGAAAACTATTACAGGCAGAGTATGCTCAAGCTGATGCTCTGTCCGGGACTTGTGCAAGGGCTGGTAAGACTCAAGCTGATGGTAGCAATAATGTCTCTGCTGCTCCATTGCACTGGCCTGCATGTTTTAATTAACACTCTGGTACCTGCCTCCTTCCGTCCTGAAAATGCTTGCTATCCCACTGGATTAACACAGGGAACAATTTCCTCTCTGCTCCCCTGATTCAGTGACATGCCCACAGAGAAAAGAGGATTGGTGACCCTTGTTCTGAGACGGATTAAACCACTGGCTGGACTTCCACAAGCAGATTAAGGGAAATGACTGCCTATCCCTCTGTTCTGAAAGGAAAATTCACCCCAATCATTATGAAGGCTGAAAATTGTTGAGAGAAAAGTCAAACCTTGCACTCCTGGGATCTTGAACTAGAGCAGCCAACGCAAAGTGGTAAAAGGATGTTAAAGGTTTCAGTGACTAAAAGAACACAGAATCCAACTTATTAAAAACCCATGTGGTAGCCAGTAGTGCTTAGACCATGGTCTGTGGGGCACCAGTGGCCTGCAGAGTGTCCCTACAAGTTCACCAGACCTGCTGCTGTTGAATAACAAAGTATCTGTAGCTTTTTAAACAGGGACCTGCCCTGCTCTTTCTACTCCTGTCCAAGATTCACAGACCTTCCCAAGACTATTTTTGACCAGCTGGGCTAAAAGAGAACCTTAGCCTGTGTCTCTGCACCAGGCTGTCCTAAGGCTCCTTTTGATGACAGACTAGAAATGTGTAGAGGGAGCCACAAAAATGCCAAGGAGAGGAAAGCAAGCAAACAGTGCATCATGTTGGACAGGGTGCTCTAACCAGGCAGCTGGGCCCACTGCTCTGAGATTTTCAGCTTATACTCCACCTATGATTTTCACTAATGCTTCCCTTTTGAATAATTAGCCATGGCATTGTGCTTACCTCAGGGAAGAAATGGGGTCAAGAACTGAGATCCTGGAAGAGGAGAGGAAGATGATGAGGAAGCTAAAAATGTCAAGAGAATCAATTAAAGGATATCCCCAGTTGCCACCCTAATAGATGATTTCCAAAAACAAAACAACAGGAATTCCCACACCCCCTTCATTTTCAGTTCACTCTGAAGAGCTCCCTTACAGGGTTATCTTGAATAGATGCAACTCTGATAGAAAAAGCTGACCTGAAATCTTGTAAAAACAAGGTCTCTTATGTTTCTTTAACTTCAGGGCCAGAAAATCCACATAGCAGTCGTCATCTATTCAGGGTCTGCAAGTGCCTTCTAGCCCTTCATTAAGCAACGTGACTAGCGCTTGTCACGTGTGCTTTATTAACACTCCCTTGCTCCCGCAGCCTCTGGGTGCAGAAGGCTCTGGATACAGCACAGTTTGGCCTTTATGGGGTTTAGTGATTTTCGTTTTTCCGGGTGCTTGCTGCTGTGTGGTCCTGTTGGCCACAGGAGGGTGCCCCACATTTAGAGAGGGAGGGAGCAATGTCTGGGGAGGTGCCTTGCTCCAGTGACAAGTGACTCCACTGCCTGGCATGGGCTGCTCCTGGCAGAGCAAACCACACCGCACCTTCGCAGGTACGGCTCCAGCCTGTGTCGAATTTAACCACAAACATCCCAATTACTGATCCTGAGCATGGCATTAGAGGGGATATACCTCTTGCTGGAGGAGAGGACACCTACACCTAACAAACCTGACAACATTGCAAATGCTGTGCAAAACACCTCACATGCCTAAGGACAGCCAGCAGTGGGCTAATCTCACCTGGCACACCAAAACAGGCCAGCTCAACACTAATCAATTCTTCACTCTCCTTCATGATACAACTAGTTTTAAATCAGGCATCTGAATGAAGTTAGGGCTGTTACAAAGGGAATCTATCCGTGGGTAACACATAGAGAATTTTGTTTCTTTCCTCTCGGTGTGGGCAAACAACGTCATGAAAATCCCAGCTACTTCGCTTTGGTGACCTGAGGCAGTAGGTGACCTTATCTCTCAACCAATCTCCATCTCCCTCCCCCTCCATGCTGGGGATGGCAGAGCAGTGCCGCTGGCATGCACAGTGAGTCAGCAGCCCTGCAACTCCCCGATCATGGAAACGTTCCCGTTCCCATGGCTCGCTCACAGCTTTGAAACTAAGATGGGACACCCCAGTTTATGACCAAAAATTGTATTGAAAGAAGGCAGGTCCTCCAGTGCAGTCAACACACCCATCAAAAATGCTCTGTGTGGGCCGGGCTATGTGCAGAGAGCTGGTCCTGACCACAAGCAGCCAGCAGAGCCTTGCTGTGCACTCTGCTTTACAGAGAGAGGAGCCACCTTGCTCCTGTTCTCAGGGCTTGCAGGGCATTCCAGCTGATGGTGGGATGGGATGGTCATGATGTATTTCTGAGATGTCAAAACAATCACTGAATGAATGGTGTGTTTTGAGTTTCTCAGCCAATGCTCCTGTGAGTAAAATGCTATTATAGCTAGGAAAAAAAATACTCTCTGAATTTTTGTTGCTAGCATCTGACCTGAAGCCCACTCCTGAGATTTCAAAGGAGTTTCTTTAGCTTTTTAACTTTTCACTGCTCTTTGCATTGCCATGCCTGGACAGTGAAAAGGCTAAGTAGACTAATGCTGTTTTCACAGTGTGGATTGTGTTCAGCATCATCCTGGCAAAGCCAGGCCTCTTGAAGTCCTAGCCTCAGCTTCTGTGAAGAGACCTGAACTCATTTAAACACTCCAACTCTGCCTGTGCTTTTAATCAAATCCTTTGAGATCGCCTTTGGGGCTCACTGTGTTTGTTCTGCAGCCAAGAGCACGTCCCACACCTTTATGCTGCCCTGACTTCAGCCACAGTCAGTGGCTCTTTTCTGCCCGAGCAGCACTAACCAGTAAGGACCAAACCCACAGCTTCTGTGTTTGCTTTGTATGGTACCAGCCTGCCCTGCAATAATGAGGCCTCCACTGCATTTCCATCACAGCTCGCTCATTGTGCATCACTGGTACTCTAATGAGGATATTTCTGAGATAAGGGGGCTGAACTCTGAACCACCAATGACAAAGGTGGTCTGGCTTTTTGCCTATCTTTCAGGAGGTCTGGGTATCTCTAAAAAGAGTTAACTCCTCCCACTGAACTTCTATTGTTTCACCCCCACCTTGGGCTGGCACCCAGGGTCCTTTACTGCCCACTCACCTTCTCACCAACAGAGATATCAGATATCAACAGGAAAGCACACTCCTTTGTATCTTGCATAGAAAGTGTTGACAGCCTTGTAATATTGATTTAAGGAAATATTCACCACAGAATTCCACTTACTAATTTCAAGTAGTTTGTACTCATTCTTACTGACTTTGACCACATAAGAAATTGTACTGGTTTAATTAAAATAGGGTTAAAACCTGGTGCAAACCTCAGTAGAGACATCAAGTAGATCCCTATCTTACATATATTTTTAAAGAAATAACATGATTTGTTCCTTGGTGTTCAAGCTGCAAGGTTAATCTAGTATTAGCATTCAGATTTGCAAAAAGCAATAACCTGTTAAAGGGCTATCTGTGCTAGATCTGACTGTTGATCACACTTTTAAATTTAAACAACAGCATATTATGATAGGCTGAGAAAGCTGGGGTTGTTCAGTCTGGAGAAGAGAAGGCTCTGGGCTCTGGGACCTTATTGCTGCCTTGCAGTACTTAGATGAGGCTTTGAAAAAAGAAGGAGAGTGACTTTTTACACAGGCAGATAGCAATAGCACAATGGGGAATGGTTTTAAACTGAAAGAGATTTAGATAAAACATTAGGAAGAAATTCTGTTGTGATTGTGGCAAGACACTGGAACAGGTTGCCCAGAGAAGTAGTGGATATCCCCTCCCTGGAAGCATTCAAGGCCACATTGGATGGGGCTTTGAGCATCAGGAATGATACTTAAGGACCTTTCCAACTCAAATAATTCTACAATTCAATAATCACTATTACTGGAAATGGCTATGTAAAACATAAAAATATTAAAATATCCCCATCAGTCTTTAAAGATGACAATTACATTTTTGAAATTCATCTTGGTCTTAGAATTTGACTCTATATATCCGCCCCCTGCTGTAAAATCACCCCTGAAATCAAATCTGTCGGTGGCATGGAGTCTAATTTGATCTTGTGACTCTCTCCAGTACTTGCTACTAAGCTAACCCATTACATTCTGGACAACATATTAAGCTGTGACATAACAGCAGGGTCACAGAGACATGAGTAAGAAGCAATATGAGAGCCCATAAGCACCCTGATCCTTCATTGCTGCCTGTGCTCTTAGTTACTCATATTCTGCAAGGGCAGAAAGATGATATGGATTTCTGCTTAGAAGCCTGAATCACGGTGCAATAATCAGAAGCCAAAGGTTAGCTTTAGTCCATCACAGAGGTGACTGTTAAGAAATCACCAAGAAAGCTCTGACCCAGAGGGTTAGGGTGGAAAAGAGAGAGAGGTGCACTTGGTTTTCAGCTACAAGTGGCTCAGCAGGTTGCATGTACAAACCTTTGGCAGCTCATAAAAAGCAGTCATCTACACATACGCCTACTCGTCCCTGTGGTGCAGACTTTCAAATAAGAGGTAGTGCTTCTCTACAGTACAAATGATAGGTGTGGAGATACACACAGCAGTGCATGCTAACAGAGTGTACCAACACTAATACCTACATGCTTAAACATCATCCTCACCGGGAGACACGGGATCTCCTTCCTGCCCACACTGTTTCCTCCAGGAGAGGATGTGCTGCTGTGCCAGACTGCAGTGCCTTTGGCAGCAGCATCACCTACTGATGGGTGAAGGATGGCAACTGTCCTGGAGTGGGGAAATGCACATTAGGCAGAGAAACTTCTTTCCTCCTTATTTTTGCCCAAGAGGCAAGAGTGAGGAGGAAAGAGGGAGGAGGAAGCAGAAGGACCATGGATCCATCAAGCCAAGTGGTCTCCACAGACGTGCCCTTGGACAGGGTAGCAGGAAACCTGCATATTCAGAAAACCATCCATTTGCCTAAGTCTTATCAACAGAATCAACAGCAGGAGAGAAAACTTAAGGAGTCTGAGGTCTTTATGGTTTAGACCCACCTATGCTGCAGTTACACACAAATGGAAGGGCTGAGAGACAGCAGCGTGGCACTACCACACAGATGGGGCTTCACTGCCACACCACCCTTCTGACTGTGGAGGAGATGGATAGGTCTCAGTGACAGCAAAGGAACTGTACTCCTTTGTTGGTTTGGGGATAGAGTTCACTTTCTTCACAATAGTTAGGATGGGACTGTTTTGGATTTGTGCTGGGGATTGCCAAACACCTGCCTGCCCATGGGAAGTGGCAAATTAATTGTTTGTTCTGTTTTGTTGGCACCCATGGCTTTTGCCTTTCCTGTTAAACTGTCTTTATCTCAACCCATCAGTTTTCTCATTTTTACCCTTCTGATTCTCTCCCCAGCCTCACTGAGAGGAGAGAAAGAGAACAGCTGGGTGATGCTTAGTTGCCAGCTACATTACAAGGGGAACACCATTCAATTTCCACAAACAAGAAAGAGAAGAGGAAGCCATGTCCTCAGGATCTACAGCAGAAAAGAGTTTGGGCAAAATCAGGCTATTGACTCCAATAAAAGTCTCACAGAGGGCTCTTTCCACCAACTTTTATCTTGGATGCCTGCCCAGGAACAGACAGCACTCGTGCAGGTTCTTCTTCTCTCCTACAGTCATGTATTTTGGATTCTTTGAACAACAAAGAGTAGTGATCTCACAGAGATCACCACAATGCATCTTCCAGGTGCAGAGCCAAACCTACTGGAGTCTCAGAGACAACAGATCTCAAGTTCTGATTCCTGATTTCAGAGCAAGGATGCTCAGATTGGTATCTAAAGTAGCCAGAAATGTAGGGCTGTTGGTCTCTGGGTTGCTCTTACTGGGCCAGCATGTGACAATACTGGGCATTCACTGCAATGAAGCAACCACTGCTTCTGTGGCACTGGACAAAGCAACTGCTGGAGATCTGAGCCAGGCACTAAGGGACAGGCCTGAGAACAGTCTTTGGAGCATTTGGCACCTGGAAGTCTGAGGAAAAGACCTCATAACAAGCTTCTTGTTAGCTTCTTCCTCATGGACATTTTTGGCTCTCATGAATGTAAAATAAGTCTTTTCTATAAAGATGCTGATGACACAGCTAGCAAAATCCTTCCTTGAACGTGGTCAGGGAAAACTAAAGAAGGAAATAAATTTCTGGAAAGGAAATTTCTGTGGGCTGCTCTGGTTCTCTTTGCATCTTCCACAGCACAGGACATGAGTGAGCTGTCCCCCAAGCTCCAGCCAATGAGACCTGCTGTGAAGGAGCAAATCAGAAGCAGCCTCAGCTGACTGCCCAAATCAGCTCTACCCCAGAGCTTCACCCAGGACCTCCATGCTCTCCTTCAGAGGGGAGCTGCTTTTCAGCTCTTGCCCACAGTCCCTACCTGAGCCACACTGCAGGTGTGTGTCTCTCATGGCTGTGCCTGGCTGCACACACCCTGCCAGTGCCCTTCAGACCCTGACCCACTCACCATCCCTGTCCCATCACCACAGACCTCTCCTCCTGCACATCCCAGCTTTTCCATCACCAGGCTGTGCTCAACCTGTGCAGCTGCTGTTCACCACTGACTCCAGATACCACTGAGCCCTCTGGCTCCAGGCACATGCAGGCAGCTTGTTCTGTCTTCTGGGCACTAGAAAGCAGGACTCCAAAGCACACACAGACACACACGTGCTTTCTGCTGCATTCTCCCACATGCCCTGCCAGATGACCACCTGCAGCGGTGAGGGAGTCCTTGCAACTTAGGCTTGATGTTACTCATCCCTTATTTCCAAAGGTGATGTCCAGTCTGGGAGTGGGAGAGTCTAACAGGTTAGTAAGATATCCCAATGTGCCTTCAAGAAAACAGGACATTATAAAACAGAACTGTGTGGAATATCAGCTGTATTGCACATCATTGCACTAACTGCTACTTGCTCACACCTAGGTAAACAAAGAAGCCAAGAGTGCACAGCCATTTCATTTTATTAATTAAAGTGACTGGCATTTATACAGCACCAAAGCACTTTGCAAATCTTAATTATGCTTCACAGCAGCTCTGCGAGGTGAAACGTGTTCCCATTTACAAACAGCAAAACGAGACACAGTGAACTAAGAGACTTGCCAGTGTGCTCAGGAGCTCAGGGAAAAACTAGGACAGAATCCTAGACCCCACTGCCTTCCAACCACATTCCCCAGCTGCTGCTCCCCACCCTGTGTGCCACCCTACAGCTCTAACCTTGATCAGATACCACCATAGGGACCTCTAAAATCAAGCAATACACATGGGTGTGAGTAACACTGGCTCAGAAAGCTGAAATGTTCTGTTCTGCCTAAGAGATGCCTCAGGAATCTATAAAAAATTTATTATTTTTCATATACTGAAACAGGTGGAGAATCTACAGCCAAAGCTTCAGAATGCCTCCAAAGTTCATTTCACACCACCCAAGGCCACTGATTTTTATTGTGCTCACAATGGAGAAGACTAATACTGGGAGTCTTGACACAGAGTTATTCCTACTGAGAAACATCCCCAGCAGCCAGAGGAGAAGAAGGGAGATCCAGCCTGGTCTCCCCAGCCTGTCTGCCCTGTCCCTGGGAGAGCTCCCACACGTGCTCCCCACGGTCACACCAGTGCAAGGGTGGCACCAGAGCTGGGGAGGCTGTTGGCAGTGACCCTGCCCAGCCATCAGCAGTGAGGAACAGGCAGCAAGGGGGGGGCTGAGAGGCAGAGGGGAAGGGGGAAGGCCACTGCTTGACACAGTATCAGGGGCAGAGTTTGGTTTGTGGGGAGGAGGAAGAGAGGGGAACAAGCAGCTTGAGACTCCACAGCCACAGCAGGGATCTGCTCCCATCTCTCTTTGGGTGGGACCTTGCTCTGCAAGAGCACTGCTCTGGAAGCGAGCGCCTGCCTGAGGGAAACAAGCCTGACAGATATTTTGCACAAATAATTGAATTATTTTTAGATGCTCAACACATCCACTTGCAAGACAGCTAGCCACAGAGAGATGAACAGATCTCACAGCCCCTTGCTAATCCACTGAAACAGCTAATCTCCTTAACCCTTCTAGCTCATGAAGAGTGGCAGGCACATGGCTTCCCTTGAAAAGGCACTGCACCTTCTTACTTCTACCCCAGACATTGGGCCCAAACAAAGGAGACCTGCACCAGGGCTCTTTTTTTTTTTTTTAAGATTTATTTTATCAGGAGAAAGGTGCATCCAGATAGGATGCCAGCAGAAAGGGACCAGGACAATCCAAGAGCGGAAGTGCCCTACAGCAGACAGACCTGTCCTCTCTTCCTTCATTCCCTCCTTTGCTGTTTCTTGCAGCTTGACATATGCACAAACATGATTCATCCCTGCCAGAGCAAAACAGGGTCATCAGCAACCCCCCCAAAAGCATGATAGCTGGGTTGAGGGAGAAGAGGTTATACAGCCCCAAGCTTAAAAGTCAAAGGCCTTGACTTTTGGTTGAGCATGGAAAAGAAACCCCTGGAGTCACCTTCTATTTTTCTTTGGCTTTTCATTACTTTCACTAGAACAATCTGAAGCATCTTACTTTGAAAGGCAGCTCAGCCTCAGTGCTCTGTAGATTGTGTTGTGCTCAGTTCTGCCCTCACACCTCACAAGGCCAAGGGTAGAGTCTGATCCCGCAGGCTGTATCATCACCTTTTTGTCTACAATGCCTCCTGTAAACAGCAGGTCTGTAAAATCTTATCAGCTGAAGTAAACCTGTGAGATAAACAGCATACGGAAAAAAGATCCCTAAATACATGCATATACACATTCAGACAAGGCTCAGGGGAACCAAGGGCTATATCTCCAAATTTGTTTTCTTCACATAGCCAGGACATAAAGATAATACCCTAATATTTCAGTGCTGCTCTGAAAATATCCCAACAAGTATGAGTTTGGTTGTATTTCAACTATCTCTATCAGCAAATCTGCAAAATTCGTGGAATTGGGACAAGAAGGATCACACAATATATTCACAGTGGCAAACAGATATTACTGCATCCAGGAGAGATGCAGGAACTGCCCAGTCATGCATGCCAGTATGACTGTATCAGTTCTGCTTGCTGCTAACTGCTTTGAAGAAACTCCCAATGGCTACAAGACAGAGAGAGGTGCTGTTCTAAAAAAAGCCCAGGCTGCATAATACTTTGATATAATACATACCTGGATGGATTTCCAGCACAGTTAGGATATAGAGGCAAGGGGTTGAGGAGAGTGGTATTTCTGCATCACATGAAGTTTGCCTAATGGAGCCACAAAGGATAATGATTTCCTTTAACAGCATGCTCTAACCTGATCAGATCCCTACTCTGCTGCTGGGAGAACCTGTGATGAGTTTGGTCAACCAGCTCCGCAGCGTCCCAGCAAAACCAGTAATGAGTCTTGCACTGTGTGTACTAGTGCAGAGGGAAAGGCCTGGCCTTCCCAAGATCTGGCCACAGCACTGCAATCCTGCTTTATCAACCAACATCCACCAAAAAGTCTCAAAGTTATCAGAGTCCAAGCTCAGCCCAAGGTGCACTGAAAGGAATGCTAAAGTTAGCCCCAAGTTCTGCAGACACAGCAAAAGTCCCTTCATTGGCAGTGGGTCTGCAGCAGCAAATCTAATTTACAGACCACTTTTCCAAATTCAGCAATATTTTCAAGATAATTACAGTAGTACAAGACTCAGTGTTCAGGTCTTAGAAGATCTTTAGGCATCCTAGTACCTGTTTATATCTCCTGTTATCTGTGCTGCTGTGCAAACTGCTATTTATGGAGAGCCTGTCTGCCAACAAGTGGTTTTACCTACTCTGGAAACATAAACCTGCAGAAAACCCCCTGAGATGCTGTATCAACAAATTAAACTATTATCTCTGGAATGATGACACCTTTTTTTCCTAGACTGAAAAAAAAATAAAAAAGCTACCACTAGAAGAAAGTGGTGGGTGGGTTTTTTTTCCAAAAGCTTTTCTATGCTATTCAAAGAATCACCAAAGTGGATGAATAGTCAACTGAACAGCAGATTTTCCACGAGTTTGCAGAAGAGCACAGCAAAGCTGTGTTCTGTCTTTCCCATCACAGTTTTTTAACACTAAGAAGATTTTGTTTTGTTAGGAGTGTCACAGCAGTACCTCCCAGCAGTAACGAAGTCAAAATTAATGTTAAATTAGCATTAATATTTAAAGTAAGTTATTCTATTCCATGCTTCAGTGTTTATAAGGAGATCAGGATAATCTCTCTGAGGATTTCCAGTCAGCTTCCCTGCCAGGGTATCTGCTAGATGACAACTGACACTTGCCAGTATTTGATCTTGTTCCATACTACCCCACCAGGAACATGGTTGAGATGCATGGTTTCTTCAAACAAGTCCTTGTCTCAGACTTCTGAGTGGGGAACATAGCTGGATTACAGGTAAAAATTACAGATTTCGGAGCAAGGAAAGGCCCTCTTTCCTGCCTGCCCTTTCCAGCAGCCTGCTGGGGGTGTTCCAATGTGAATCCTGCTTTCCCATCTGACTGCATACCCTGGCTTCCCTCTCCTTTCTCCCCTGTTCTGCCCAAGCTATGTGACAAAAGCAAAGTCTCCCCCTGCACTGCCCTGCTCCCCGCACAGGGCTCCTTCTTCCCACAGCTCTCACTGAGCAGGGCACCACTCACACTTTCTGACCTTGCCCACAGCCAAAAGAAATTGAAATTTAGAAGCTGCAACTCAAGGGGAGAGCAACTTGTGATGCTGTCTGCAGGTCACTGCTTCTCTGGCCTTGATGCACAGCTCGGATCCCTGGGGACCAACGAGCTGGATGGATCTTTCTAGGCAGAAACCCTGCCTCTTCCATAACCACATGTCTCCCCTGTGAGACCCCGACGTTTCCCACTGGAAACATTGCCCCCTGCAATGTAAGTGCCACTGCAGCAAGGGGAAGTAGTGCCAGTACACATCAGCCATCCTAAACAAATCTGAGGATTGCCTGGCAAAAGGACAAACAGTCCCAGGCAAAACTGATGACTGGCTGAAACCATGCAAACACCTGTTTAGTGTAACTGCTTCTAAAACCAAACCTCCCCTGCATATTAGGTTCCCTCAGAGGGTGTCCCAAAGACAACCTGACATCCTCTCCACCCCAGTCCCGTTAGCATCCTATAGACACAGTGCATGCTCGGCCTCTTCCCAGGGATGACTTCTGCCAGTGTCAACTGAAGACCCCCTGCCTGGGACAGATGGATCCTACATCTCCAGGCACCAGAGTGGGGCACCGTGTGGCCCCTGTGAAAAACTCCAACATGTCAAATCATATGGGTAAAACAGCACCAGGCTAGTAAAAGTTAAAGCCAGAGAGGCTATTGCAAAGGCAATATGAGATGAAACAAAGCTCAGCTGTAATACATTGGAGAGCAAAGGCCTCAGGGGGGCTTTTGCTGAAAATCTTAACAGGATCAGCCTACAGGATTCACTCACATCCAAAGGACAGTGCCTGTGTATCAGCCAGCAAACGGGCTTGATGCCCTCCCTGCACCAGGCTGTCCCCTTCTCATCCTGGGGGTGCTCCCTGACCTGCTCCTTCTCAGCAGCACCCAGGTAGTTGCTCCCAGGCTTTCCCTGCTCCACAGCCTGGCTGGACACCCAGATCTTGCCTTCACACTGCCCAGCCTACCAGCTGGCCCTAGGATGGGGCACAAGTGAAACTTCCTTCATTGCAATGGCTGTTAAACAAGATCCAACAAAGAAGCTGCACTCACACTTATTTCTTTCTCATATTCAGCCCTATTTTACTTCATGAAAATAAGCCTGCAGGGATAATTTCATTTATGCTGCTCACTACTACCAACTCCAATAATGCGTTTCCTCATTTGCATCACCAAGGGACGTAAATTTGCCCCAAAGAGCCCATGATCCACCCACAAAACTCTCCCCTGAGCCAGACAGAAGAGGAGCAGAGGGAAGAAAATAATGGCCGGGACAAGCTAGAGAAACAGGGGAAAATCCACGAAGAGAAAAATCGTGAAGAAAGGGAGCAGGAATAATCTTCAAAGCTGCCTTATGGATTCTTCAAGTAAAAATGAAAAATAATGTATTTCAAAAATGCCCCCTGAACTGGGCACACCCCTAGCCACTGCATTTTGCCCTCGGACGCTTGCTGCATTCACAGTGAAACATTAACAAAAGCATAGAGAAGTGGCCTGTGGAGCTGGGATGCTGGAGTGTCACAGCTCATCACAGGGTGGAGAAAAAACACCCCCAAGCTCTGACAGCTCAGCTCTGCATGTCACATCAGTGTCCATTGAGGAAAGCAGGCACAGGAGATGGCTCAGAACAAAAAGCACTCTACACGACACAAGCCACGTCTGTGGGAAGAGGAAGGAGCTCAAGGGGCCAGAGGAGACATGGCGGAATGAAGGGGAATGAAAGGCTCCATTTCAAGCTACCTAGAAAATTAAAGTTCAAAAGACCATGTCTAGACATATAGCTTCCTGCCAAGGCCTAAAATTTCTTTTCCATCACATTTTCCATAGTGTTGATAGCTAAAGGATCATGCATTATATTTGTGTTGTGGTTAACACCCTTCCAGGAGGTGAGGAAGCACAGAGATTTGGACTAGCAGGCTCAGGTCAATGAGTACATCTGAATGGTGACATGAAATTTTTATGATTCAATCCTGACTTCTTGAGGGACAAAAGGGAACCCTCTGGGCTCAAGTTCACATAGAGCTTGCTCCTGGCTAGGAGGCACTAAGGTGAGTGTTATCAGCATTCCTCTTTTGCACAAAACAGCTGAAAATGGATTCACCCAAAATACAGAAATATACAGTCCACGCAGGACCTGTTGAGGGAATGAATGGCAGAAAAGCTGGGAGCATTCCCCACCATTTGCAATCTGGGGACCAAATAGTTACAGATCCATTACAGCATCTCTCCCCCTACATGCAGTTCCTGGTCTGACTGGGGCCATCATGACCTTATGGCATGACCCACACAACATTGTCTCCTTTGGACTTTAGGCACAGACCATGTAAGAATCCACCATGAGAACTGAGGAGTGTTTTCAGGACAGTTTGCAGGGCCTGGGTAATTTAGGGAGTTGCCAGCAGATCTGGGGAACTTTAATCTTGAAGTGGCTGGTTTCTACACAGCTTCCCTAGGAAGGCAGTTTAATAGCTGATGGCCAACCTGGGGTTCATGTCACATACAATAAACACCTGTGACATCCCAGAAAAAAGAGCAAGCTTCAGACCCACTGAGTGTATCAAAGATAGGCAGTTAAAAATAACTAATGCTAGAAATGCTGTGTAAAGCAAGCATTTCACCAAAACACAGGAGTTACCTTTTAGAAGATTATCATGGAAGCAATCTTGTATATACAGCCACAGTGAAGTTTTGTGCAGTTCCTTATGTCTCAGAGGAGCGGGAACAACTCTGAGTTCTCTGCCTGATATTTGCTGTTCAGGCAGTCCCCTAGAAGCACCTCCTGAGATCTTCAAAAAGGCAGAAAGTGAAGGCATCCCAGGCAATCCCTCACCAACAGCTGTGCCTGCTTTTCCAAGAGCAAAAGCCAGCTGGAATTCCTTACTTCCCAGGGAGTGCTAGACAGACCCTGTCCTTACCCTACCTCCCATAACAGAATAGCAGACGTCTGCCACATCAAGCAGGTGACCTGTTTGATCCACCTCAACATCCTGGCAGTGCCCAGCTCCAGCTGGTGTGGGCATGGTGCCTGCGGCACACCAACCTGTATCAGAGGTCTCCAAGCAGTCTTTGCTTTCTCCTGGCCCTGACAAGCATTCAGCTCCTGTCTAAAAGCTTGAGGACTCCTTTCATCCTCATTTGTACAACTGGTTATGCTATTCTTATGCAGAGAAATGTCTAATTCATAGCAACATTGTTCACAAATGGGAGCAAAAAGCCTTGTGCACTGGAGGAAAAGCTCTAACCAAATACAGGTTGCAGTAGAGCTCGTGCTGTCTCTTCCTGCTGCAGCCCCATCTGTCACAGCTTTGCTACCCTGACAGCATTGTCTGACAGACCATATCCACCTATTCCCTCCTTCCCATCCTTTTTCACTGATCTTTTTCCTTGGGCTACCTCCAGTCCTCAACCACAGACCAGATCCACCTGATCCACAGACCAGTCTAAGATACTTGGTTTGAGAAAGAAATATCTTCTCCCTAACTCCTCTCCTCAAGGCCCCAACGCTCTCTTCAGTCTTTTTCCAATTACCTCAGTGGCTCTTCAACTGACTGCTTACTGGTGTTGTACAAAACTGAATTAAGATTTGGCAACAAAAGGCTCCACCAAGCTGGAGGAAAGACCAGAGAAGAAAACAAGAGACTCTTGCTCCTTTCTTAGTGAGATTTTGGCAGCGGAGAGGACTTTTGGAACAGATCAGTCATATCTGTTTCTCCAGATATTCTTTCTGCACACAGCTTTTTGGGGATGGAGGATATGGCTAAGAGATGGCATCCCTACCTGTGTTCTCAGAAGGCCTACACAGCTAAGTCCAAGCTGTGTCAGTAGCTCAGCTAAATCAGATGTGACAATTCAGCTGTCTTCTCTAAGTTTTGTCTTTTCCAAAATCTTCAAGGACATGGACAAGCAAGGGTGAGACAGAGTGAAAGGAAAAGCAGTAGGAGGTGGCAATAATGAGGGATGAGACCCAGGAGAATTTAGGGATTTGCCCTTGTGCTGTTCACTGAAGGCAGTATCACATTTGTCCAGACCTATGTTATACTGGGAGGAAAGACACAGATAAAGAAGATAGGTGATGCTGGCCTCACAGACACTCACCTCTATGGAGTAGTGCTGGCATTGGAACAAACTCCTTTGAGTCCATGGGCTGTGGGCTCAGGCATGAACCTGTCTTGTACAAATGGACAAGACCCCACAGCAAGGGGAGGCACCAGGAATGGATGGACTCTGCCAACCCCTGTGAGCAGGGCTGAGTGATGGACCAGCATTACCTCTGCGTGGGAAGACACCAAGAGCTCTGCAAACACACAGGGCACGACAGTGTCTCCCATCCCCACGCCATTTGCAGCTTGGGAGAAGCTCATTGTGAATGTGCAAATCCTGGCTCTGTAAGGGGACCAGTGCCAAGACAGTACATGTGACAGCAATGGAGGGCACATCCTGTCTGATAACCTCCCACATGTCCTCTGTCCAGGGAAGAGCACACCTCTTTCTGTGCTTCATCCTCAAACTAAGGCTTGGTAGGAATACTGTTTCCCTTCAGACACACCAGGGGGCTTCTTAATTAGCCAAATGACCTTCAAAAAACAGGATCAAGATGTCTGCCCCAGACCACTAGAATATTTCAAATATTATCTAGGTATGAAAAAGGATATTTTTTAGAATGCTACAAACTTCACAGCTCTTCATTAAATTTAGAGAGCTTGATAGGTACTAGAGAAGTCCTTTCTCCCACACCCAGAGGGCTTACAGAGACACTTAAGATGCAACAGAAAGTTGCTAGCTTTTGCAGGGATATAGTTAATTTTCTTCACAGTAGCTAGTATGATGCTATGTTTTGGAGTTGTGCCGGAAAACAGTGTTGATAACACAGGAATGCTTTCACTACTTCCAAGCAGAGCTCACACAGCGTCAAGGCCTTTTCTTCTTCTCACCCCACCCCACCAGTTAAGGCTGGATTGAGGTTTATAAAGACAGATGGGACTCCAGCAGCTTCATAAAAGATCATGCATTATAAAGTATGACAAACAGCCACCCTCTCCTAGGCAAAGTGTGAACAGCCCCTAGGCTCAATGGTTTGTGCTCGGCAGCCAGTGCAAGCCAGCAGAGGCAGGAAAGCAGATATCCTGGAGGGCATTAAAAGAGGAAGAGGAGGAATTACAGTGGCCCAGAGCTGAGGAGTGATGAGAGCAGAAAGAGCAGCCACAGCAGGTATGCCTTCAGCCTCATCAAACAGGGGAAGTTTGGCTGACCACCGTGCTTCTTACAGAAACAGATGAGACCCACTTTTAATTGCCAAGGACAGGAAACAAGGGTTGGAAAGAATGATCTACCAGCCTGAGCTGGCAGGACCTACAGAAGGCAGCAGAGATAGACATGGAACAGCTATCCTGAGTCTAAATCCATCTCTCCATGCTACCTAGAACTTAAAAGGCCTCCACTGGAGTACAGGTCCAGTCCAGGCCCAGTACTTCCAGAGAGAGATGGACCAAGCCCATGGAAAAACAAGAACAACTGAGTGGTAAGTGGAGCTGGTTTACTTGAAGAAAGGTTAAGGGAATTGGGATTACCATACAGAGGAGGAAAACATGAGAGAAGAAGTGCAACTTTCAGGCACAGCATTCAAAGTTGTGAAAGACTTATTCAGGAAGAAATAAAGAAAGAAAGGATCTAGCAAAAATGTATTTTCCATGTCCCTAATGGAGAGAATAAATAATAAAAGGCTGGATTTGGAGCAAGGCCAACTTAGCTCAAAAATAAGAAACCTCTTTCTAATGTGTTAGGATAGTGAATTTCTTAGAGGGTATTGTACATGCCTCTGCACCCAAGATTTCCAAGAACAGATTGGGAAAATATCTGTCAGAAAATACAAAGGTGCAAGTGGTTCTGCCCTAAGCTGAGATGATGTTGCACCTTTGTTTAGATGGCTGTTTTACACCCACGCTTCTCAGCTGAGCAACCAACAGTAATTGTACTTAACTGGGACAGCAAAGGAGGGATACCCATCTCTTCAGAGGGATCATCCCTTGAATTCTGTCAACTGCTGGCCATCCTTGTAACACTCCACAAACTGAGCTTCTTGTCCAGAGCTGTCTCCTTGCCTGCCCACTCCCTCTGTGAGACAGGCACTGCATTGACTGCCATTTCTGGGAAGAAGGCTGGCAGCAGGGAAGCCAGAATTCTCTTCCAAGTTAAAGCAGGCATTAATGGTGACTGTTGATGGCAAACTACAAGAGCAGAGTAGTGGCATTTTCTATAAATATCAGAGCCAACAAAGGATGAGCAACAAGGCTAATTTGAGAGCTGGCTAGCTAGGAGATGAAAAAGCCCTTTGCTTACCCAGTTTGACCTCAGAATGCCAGAGCACTACACTGCATGCACTGTGGTACAGATGCTATCAATCACCTGCCCTGACAAGACATTCAGCCCCACTGTTCAGGTGAGACAGACTATGAACTAAGGATGTGAGAGTTGGTTTTACAGAGTTAAGATTCATGCCCATTTTTGTAGCATCACCGGTTTTAGAAACATGATTAAGAATCTGGCGTTTTTTAAAACATTCCCCCTATTTCTTTCCATGTTCTCTTGCCAACAAACTGCCAGATCCTGGCTAGAAATTCAGTCAGTATGCTGAAATCTAATTTGAAAAGATAGTCTTGCTTCTAGCTGAATTGCTATAAGAAGTATCCAGATTTCACAAGAAAGACAGGAACATCCCTTCTAGGTGTGGAGCCTGCGTACAGGCTTCGTAGTCCAGCATTTATCTGTAGGGGAGAGGAAATGAGAGCAGCATAGGGAGAGGACACAGACCTCTCTGTGCATCTTCCCTGTCCAAGGATGAAGATGCCAGACTGCAAAGCTGCTTCCTAATGGGTGCAGAGCCACGTTCTGAAGAGTTCCTTAGGGTGGTAATTAAAGGACATTAAAGCCAAAAGGATGAGCTACAAGCTACATCAATACCTTTCATGCCATGACTTACAAAAGCTGGGTTTGCTAGCTTAACAGTCCCTTTGCTAGAGTTATATTTTGCCTCTAATGCTCATTTGAATGACATCAGAGGAAGAAGTGACTGTCATTGCTAGAGGGGCCACAATCACTTCTGTCATCACACTGAGCTGTGATTCTTCTGCTTTTTAAAGAGAGCAGCAAAGAGATCACAGAAGCAGAGAGATGGAGATTCTCATCTAACCTGCTGGACTTAACGGGGCTGGTGTGGGTGGAAAATGACATGCATTGAGAAATCCAAGCAAAGGATCTCTTACAGGCAGGCCTCTCTAGTACTTGTCTGACCTGGACTGCAGACTAGAGGTTTTGTGATTTATCAGCAACCAAGGACAGCACTCTAGCCCTACCCAAACAACAGAATGTTGCTAGCTGTAAGGATCCCTGGACCTGTAGGGACCTGGCTGACATAGTTCTGATGGGCCATGGCAAAAATGAGAGATGAGACACCCATTCTTCCCAGCCTAGAGGAATCCAGGTGGCACACATCCTCCATTCTGTCCTTATCAAGTCTGAGAAAGCATCTCTGAAATAAAATCAAAGGAGTATGTAATTATGTATGCATGTGCTAAGCTAAGAAGTGCAAGTGTTACACTGCAGCCTCACGTATAAACCTGACAAAGTGGGAAGATCTGCACAGAGAACCCCGCTAGATTTAGCTTAATAGCTTTTTCTCAAAAAAGCTACTCATAAGTATTTAAAATACTAGTTGCAATGTTTTGGTGGGTATTAAATACTTATTTACTACAGAATACAGTTTGCTCTCTGCAGCCTGCTGGGAAGGACTGTCGACACCTATGCTCAGAGCTCATATCCATGTGATGACCCCGAGGTTTGACTGCATTAATGCTTTCTGAAAATATAGCCAGGGCCTTTGCTCCAGGCGTGGTGCAGGAGGAGAGGCAGGGTGCAGACCTACACATAATTCAACATTCCCTATCTCCCATCCCTCCAACTGCCCAGCCTGGATCCTGCCATGCTCTCAGAGTGACAGCCTGCACCCTTCCAGGACACAACCACTGATGCTGCTAACTTTTCTCCAGCCAAAACAGTCCCCTCTCCATGTTGCAGGAAGTGCTGGTGCCTTAAGGCAGGAATCTTACTGGGGAGATTTGGAAGATGCCCTCAGGAGCACTGGAAGCCACCTCCTCAAGGCAACACAAATTTTACCAGTGCCAGTCCTTCACTCTGCTTTTGAGAAACACATAGAAAGAATTTTAACAGGAAAAAAAGTCAGTAATCCTAAAAACAAAGATATCTGGGCTTTGAGGCTGTAGGTTTTAGAAAAAAAAAACCAAAATGGGTAAAACGACACAGCTAGCTGCTAACCTTCTGGAAGCCAGGTGGCCAAGCATTCCATCAGTGCCAGTCAGAACACTTCAGGGTAGGGGTTTTTTGGTCAGATTTGTATCGCTCCCAGACTGCTGAAGATGTGCAAAGCCACACTGACCCGAGCCCTGGAGAAGTGGATGACCTGTCTCGCTCGGCTGCAAGCCCAGCTCCATCTTGAAGCTGAGCTCTGTCTGCTGGTGGGGACTGTGGAACAGCAGTGATCCCTGGGGACTGGGCTGCATCCCCATCGGGGACTCAATGCTCAGCCCATCGATGGCAGCCCACCTCCCACTTCAGATTTACTGCTACTTCTGGCAGTCAATAAAACTTGCAATGCACTAGGCAGGAAACCTCCCCTCTTCAACCCTCCCACCCTTCTAGCTAGAGAAATCTGGGAAGATTTATTACAGCAATAAAAACAAAAGAGACTGAAAGCTCTGGGGGAGTCTCCAAGGCAGGCAGTGCTTCATTAAAGCCCAAGCAGGCTCTTGGGGGGATGCTGATCTCTGGGAGAGACCACACCAAACGGCAGTAAGCAATTCATCCACTGGAAAGGGAAATGTCAGCCCACGCTCATGTGATACCCCAGCAGAAGGCTAGGAGAGATAATTCAAACAGAAGGGAATATTGGGCTCTGGGCTTTTCAAGTCCCTGAGTGGAAGAGAAACCAGATGGAAAGGGAGATGCTCAAGCAGGGGAGCCAAGAAGCAGCCACATGAGAGCACTCCCATCCTCCTACTCCCACCACTGCATCTGAGGCTCAGGCCATGGTGATAACCATTACTCTGGTCCCAAACCTTCACACACTCCTACCAAGGCACAGCACCCATGGCATGGCACTGTCTGCTCTCCCGGTGCAGGGTGGCGTAGAGGGTCTGAATGGCTCCCACATCACCATGTGCCTTGCACTGCTACAGGCAGATCTCTGAAGGAGATCCTCTGCAGGAGCCTTTTGCTCACCTCTGCTCCTACAAACTGTACTCCCTCCTTCCCAGCTCCCAGGTTTCCTTACTAAGGCCCCCAGATACATGGAGCATGAGTTCATGTCTCCCTGGTTTGTGGCAGGCAACATGCAGGGCTTGCAACTCATTGCCTTCCTTCACAGAGCTTCTACAGGTCCACGTGCTCCCACATAGGGACCTACAGACTGGCAGTCTGAAATTCCCTGGGAAACACTTCCCCACACATCTCCATCACCCTCAGCACCCAGACTGGCTCCTCGTGGCCTTCTCCCTGGACAGATGCCATGTGTGGTGTAATGTCACACTAAGTGCTGTGCTTTTGCATCTAAGAAAAAGGGAGAGAAACCAGCCTGAGAAGAAAGAAAGAGAAAATGTATTCCTTCAGGAGGAAGAAGGGAAAGTAGCATAGCAGAGAAAAGCCCTTGTGGTCCTGGAGACTTGAGTCCCATTCTTTCCCTCCACAGAGCTTATTGGTTTAACTTCACAAAACTGCCTTAGTTTCATCTGCAAAATAGGATGCAAGATCTGTAAGGAATGCTAGAAGCTGCCACTGAGGAGCAAAGTTGCTGCTTTTCCAGAGGCTGCCAGGCAGATTCCTTCCCTTCCTTCAGATCTTCCTGCAGGTCTGCAGCAGGGCCCCTGCACTGTTGCCTCCTGACCCAGGGCAAGTAGTTCCATGTGGGGCATTACACTGGGACTGGGATAATTTAAGAAACCTTTTACTTTTTGAGATTTTCACATTCACAGAAACAGATGTTCCCTGAGGTTAATCACTTCTAAATCAAGCCTGGATTTCCACACAGTAAGGCGACACACAAGTCTTGGTTAAAAGCTGTTCTGCACCCCAATTCCTGTCTCAGATGCAGATATGCATTCAAATCTGCATTTTCTGACAACACAGAAACATGTAACCAACAGGTACACCCTGAAGGACTCTAGATGAACTATATCTAAGGATACACACTAAGGTTGTGCTGATCAGCCGCCTCATCCCATCTCAAAGAGCTCAAGATACAACAGCAACTTCACTCCAGGAGCACTGCATTTCAACAGGACAAGAGGGAATAGGCAGTTCCTTGGGAAATCTATCACAATAATACCCTAACCTATTCCAACGCTGACTTACTTGGTACTTTTGACTAGACAAAAGCAACAACCAAAAACCAAAGAATAAATAAAGGAGGAGATGATTTCCAGTCCTCATTTTCAATAAGTAAGTGCTCAAAGATTTCTATGCTCTTAAATAGTTGGCTAGTTCTTTCCTCCATGCAAAGCTCTTCAGTTCACCTTTAAATGAAAGAGATGGATGACTGAGAGTCCAACATGCCAAACGCAAATCTCTGCTCCGCACACAATAGGCAATAATTCAGCACAGCTACGCTGCCACCAGTAATGCTTCTCATCTTCCCAGTGCACCTTTCCTGTCACTCTCTGGCAGGGTGAAATGGATGGTAGATGCTCCCTGCTGTGTCAGGTTTCAGGGTGGCAAAGTAGGAGATGAGTGACCTTGCAAACACTGCCAGCAAGTCCCAGGTGTCAGGCTCAGAGATGACTGGTGGTCTCCTCCGTAACTGCATGGCTTTGCTAATTAGATGCTTTAAATACTAGAGTGTTAGAGGGGGACCCATTAAGCTACCCAGAGCACAGTCAGTGTTAGAGGGACTCTAATTTTTTTGTTGTTGCTGCAGTTGCTGGCATTTATTTGCATGTTTGGGTTTCCCCCTGCAATGGTTCCCATATGAAATAAGACTGAATGAAACAAGTCAAAAGATGACTATTTTATTTATTTACTTTTAACTGTCACTTCTGCAAACCCAGCCTAGAATCTGAGAGTCAGACATGACCTTGTCTGCTTTCCCTGGTAATAAAGACCTTATAATTACAGAGGAAAGCCTGGTGCTGACAGACAAGCCAGAAGACATCCCAGTCTGTTTTTCCACAGCGATCCTGTTTGTGGAGGACCAGGAATAGTTTACCCATGCTGCCCACACAAACAGAAGCAATTCACACAGAGAAGACCAGGCCTTGGAAAACTTTAGAGCTGAGAAGTTGGTAAAAGAAGGGAACAGATACTATTTTTTTTAAGTCTGGTATCCATCATGTCACCTATGTCCCTGTGTGCAGCACAGCTCAGGAAGCACACCATGCAGTCAACATCATGCCAACCGTTCTGCCACAGGCAGGGAGCCCATGTCCAGTGGGAAAAGCCCACTGCCACAGCACGAGTGCAGCTACCAAGCCTGGGGAAGCCAGTGTACCAATCCCCACCACTTTCCCAGCATCTCATGGGGAAGGGGCAGATCTCAGGGACCATCTCTTCTCCAGCAGGCTGGAGCAGAACACCTCTCTACCACAGGGGAACTCATACCAAACCTTTTGGAGTATTTCCCAAAGCTTCTAGTTGCCACCCTGCCACCATTCAGCCCAATGCCAAGTGGTAGTTTCCTCCATTACCACAGAAAGATGCTAAGCTGTGAGCTCATGTGCAGTTCAAGGAACATACTTGAAAAACGTATTAGCTCCTCAGAAGGAAGAGATGCTCGGTCCAGTGGGGGCCATGACTCTGAAGATGCACTGTCTGATGTGAATTTAGTTCTGCATTCCCCTGGCTGCAGTCCATGCCACTGGATATATGTAAGGACTTGACCCTACACAGAGGTCTGCTGAAGCCAGTGTCCTGCCATGCCAGCACCCAGGGCAGGACAGATGCCTTTAGCTTTATCCCTACCCCTGGGTCTTCTGAGTCAGTTCCAGTCTTCCACAAAATCACTCTGATGCTTCTTACATGTCCCCTCTTAGGGCAGAGATGCTCAGTCCTAGGCTTCCCTGGAACAGAGCAGTGCAGGAAGCAGTGACCAGGGAGAAGAGAGTTTCCATGATATTGCAGCATTAAAAAATGTAATGGCTGCTACATTACCCCCATTTTCCATATGTGGAAACTGAGGCACGGAGCAGTAATGCAGATTGCCCCCAGCTGCACAGCAGATCAGAGGCAGGTCCAGGAGACCACAGTTTCACCCATCTTACGTTACACAGCAGTGGTTGAAAAATGGGGATCAGCCAGACAGACCTAAAGTAGCCACAGGCATTTTAGCAACAGATTGGAACAGACTTTCCTGCTTGCAGCTGCCTGAGCTGCCCTGCAAGTGCTCCCAGCTCACCAAGTCTGGCCAGTCAAACCACTGCTGCAGTCTTTAACTTAAACTGCAAACCTTGGTCTTGGGCTGGACTAGATGCCCTTCATCCACCCCTTCACCATTCTGCTGCAAGGACTTACTAGTAAATGAGAAGAGATGCTTCTCTAACTACTCTCCTTAGAGCTGCATCATATAAGACTATTAAACATGGCCAGAATGAGAAAAGATGCTCAGCTACATCACCACTGGGAAAAAATCCCAACAGAAATTATGTCTAATCTAATCCTAGTCTACTCAATTACGGAAAATGAAGCCATAATAAAAGTGATTTCTTTTTGGCAGCAAAGGGTGGGTGTTGGAGTGCAGTGCAACATACCAGGGTCAGCCTGAAATCCAAAATCCAAGCAGTGCTTGTACCAGCTGCTCCACAGCCAGCACTGTCATGCAGCTCTACTCTTGCCAGAGCTTGGGGGTGCTACTGGGTGCCCCAGTATAATGGCATAGTCCTAGACAGCAGCTCCAAGTGGTCTTTGCCGGTTTCTTTGAGAAATTTAGACCTCTCACAACCTGCCTTCTATCCCCATCTTCTACGGTTAGCATGAGGAGGTACACATGCTTCCAACATCACGTAAGAAAAATATAATCTAGCAACACTGGGAAGGCCTCATCTGCCTGGGGACACTCTGGAAAATTAAGCTGAATTAATTAGGAATGGGAAGTTAAGGCACTAGAAAGCCCTGTGCTGATGCTCATGCTCTGAAGTAACATGACCTCAGTTCAGTTTAACTTAATCTTCCTGTAAAAAGCAATTAAGCTACAGTAAGGTCCTGGGAATGAGTTCACTCACACAAGGAGTTAACAGACTTTAACTAATGTTTGCAGAAAAAGCCTCAGTCAATAAAACTAGAACTGGTTGAGCCTGATTTTGACAGACTCAGATCTGACTGTGCTCACAGTATAGCCACCAACCTAGACACCAGAACCATCACACTATGGTTTCACTCCTTTTCAAAATTTTCCACCATTTCTGGTCATATCACCACCTCTACAGAGCCACCACATGCTTCCTGAAGGGCAGCATCACCATAGCCTGTGCTCCACCACTCCACATATACAGCTGGTACCAATACAGCTGGAGGGTGTTTAAATAGCTATTAACCACTGCAGTCATGCTCTACCCCACCAGCTCTGGTCAGCACAGAACATTGCTAAATGCCAGCCTATTGCTACCATTTGAATGTTATTTTTTTATTTTGTAGTGACAGGATAAGCATTTGTTTCTTGATTGCAACAGTAAATCAAGAGAAAGATGACTGTACTCAACCATTTGGAAAAACAGATCCCCACTTATAAGCATGATTTGGTTTTGCCATGGAAAATGAAGCTTCAGCCTGCAGCCTTAGCACAGCAGCGTTCTGGCACAGCTAACTACATCAACCAAATTAAGGGGCAATATCAAGGGGAACACTGTGATGGCAGAATTATTTTTTTGTCCTGTGGCATGACAGAGATGCTTTCCCAAAAGTAATTCTTACTCTTCACACACAGCGCAGACATCAACAACGCAGCCACGTCTCATTATTTAAATCCCATGAAGCCATAATCTATCAGTCAGTGCAATACTGCTCGGTACAGCGCATCTCTGTGTACTACAGAACAAACTTCCCAGAGTCCCTAATGAGAAAAGAGCTTAGTACACTACTCTTACACAACGTACAAGAAATTAAATATAACAGCACATAATGAGAGAATTGCTGCAGGCTTATTTAGGCCACCAAAGTTTTGCAGCTAAAATAGCTCCGAAGTTAACTGTTTCACCCTCCACTGTGAAGTGCTAATGGACAGTGAATGGCATAATACACAGCCATTGACTTGGAAGGGAATTTTTGCCTAAAAGGCTTTGAGCAGTGGCTTTCAGCCTGCCATTTTGATGGCAGACTGCGGACTGCTCCTGAGGGATTCACAAAAGGTTACTAGAAAAAACAAGATTGCTGTACTCTATAAGACAAAGTCAGATGTCTCTAAAGGGGCTGGTATATTCCCCTAGAATATTTTGAAGGCAGCAAAAATTGAAAAAGGCTGACAACCTCTATATGAGGGACAAACTCCTTATTTTATTTTGCCTGGTTTAAACCGGTGTAACTCTCTTAATGTGAAGGGAGCCTCTTCTGATGTACACTACTGGCTCAGTAAAAATTAAGAGAGAATTAGGCACAGGTCAATTCAGCTGCACATGGCAGAATCAGGATAATTAATCTAATGAGAGTACAGTGGATTGCAAAAATCCAACAAGATGTTTCACATATAAAGCTCTGCATGTAGAAGACACAGAGTACATTTCATTATTAGATAAACAGTTTATAATTGTGTCATTAAATATCATTTTATAATGACACACACTGGGGGCAGTATTAATGTTCTGCTTGGCATTATTGACTTCTAGAACTTAGTAATGCAAATGGGATACTCTGTTAACTAGATTTTTATTTAAACCACCCCTTTAAGTTTAAATGGAGACTGACCAAGACAAAGGGTACTCCTCTCCATCCCAGGGAAGGCTTTCACACAAAAGCACCTTTCATTGGACATTCCACATCCTCACCCTGGACAACTGCACCCAGGAGGTCACTAGACTGAGGTGCACCCCTGCAGATCTCCTTAGCAAGGCTCCTGCCCCAGCTCCCACTGCAGGCAGCGTGCCCAGTGTGGGTCACTGGGGCACAGCATAGCCAAGCTCAGCTCCATGCGGTTTTACAGAACACAGGTCATGCTAACAGTGGAGAGGCAGGCTAAGGAGAAGCAAAGCAGGAGTGGCTGCAACAACACATAGTGTTCATGAGCCTCTGTATCAGAAATAAGCTGTGTCCAAAGTCCTCGTTTCACACCAAACTAAGTGAGGATCCCTGCCCGATGCCAGAAGTCCCATCAAATGTCCATCCTGCTCACATGTACAGAACATTTAAAACCATTTATCTGGGCCCGGCAATGTCCCTGTTTGCAGCGGTCCTGTGTCAGGGTGCAGCACTCCACGGTCTGTACAGATAACAGCAATGGCATGAGGTGCCTTGGCCCTGTTCAGCATCGAGTCTAATTCAGGAATGAGCAGAAAGGAATGAGATGGTCTCCCCTCTGTATTTTGGCTCACCATCATCAGGAACTAGGGCCCACCTGTGGCCCAGTCTGTATCCACCACAGCGTGCTGAACACGCGGGGCTCTGTGAGAGACTGCCCTGTCTAACACCTTAAAGCTCGCTTACTGGAGGTGACACCACCATTATGTAGGATGCTCCTCACCTTCTCTTATGTTTGCATTACTTGCCAATCCAGACTTCTTTCTGCCAGGACATTTAAAAGCATATGAAGCAGAGGTGCACTTGGAGGTAAAACACACAGATTGAGAAATAGAGGGTTAGAGAAGAAGAGGAGATAAAAGATGGATATAGAAGCATACACAGAGAAAAAGAAAGAGGAAAAAGATTATGAAACTCCATCTGGCTTCTACCAAGAAAAATAGAGGCTTGGTCCTATTCCCAACAGGACAAGCCCCTATTGTTTAATGAAGAATCAGTATGCAAGCAATAATCACAGTCAGCCCCATTGTACAATATCCAGTTGTTCTGCATCCTCTCAGGGCATGTTTGATGAATTCAGTCAATACTCCTAACCTTAGGCTGGAGCGTGGGTGGCTCTGTCACTGGACGGCACAGCTTACACAGGGACAGTGACAAAAAGTACTAATTTCAAGGCTGATCCCTTAAAGCATTGGTCTGGTGGTACAATATGCTGCTATGCCATGCCAGAGCATCCCCCCTGGGATTTGCAGGCTGCAATTAGCAGGTGAATGTGCCACCTTCCCCTGGGCTGCTGAAAGCACCTCAGGCCCTATTGATTGCCAATCAATAGCCACTTCCCATTTCTCCTTCTCAGTTTCTGCAGTAGCAAGTGTTAGTAATCAAATAAGAGTGGCAGGCTGATAAGATCCTGTTATCAGTGCACCAGCAAAATGGAATTCTAGATCTAATCTCTTATGTCACATTTTCAACACAAATCACTGAGATTTAACCCTCTCAATAACACAGCATGTAGCCTCAGCCGCTTGAGCTGCTTGATTGAATTTCCCAATCTCCATTCAGGTCAAGAAAGCCAATGGAAAAGCCAAATTCCTGCTCTGACTGAAATCCAGGGAGAGCAGGAACAATTGCAGAAAAAAAACCCTAATAGTAGCAATTACTGCATCTTCTCATGGCTTCCTAATGTGCTTCCAAGTCACCACAACGAACAAAAACGCTATGCAGCCAAAAGGGTATGAACTGCCCTTTTACTCCATTTTTTACAAAGAAAGACTTCTCAAAACTGAGGTTCTCAAAGAATATTTCACAGACTGGTCTTCTGGGCCTGTGAATTTTCCATACCCTTTCAGCTAGGAAAATAAAGTCCTTCCACTCCATAGGGAACTTAAATATTTCAGTTCCTACTTGCACTCCAGTCCTGGCAGACCTTGGTTAAAATCTCATGTAAATAGCCCAATTTCATGGCTATTTACTGACATGTCCTCATGGCACACAGCCATCCACAGACACCTGGACTGCCTGAGAAAAGAAGCTTTAAATAAGCTGTCATGACTGCATGGTTTGTGTTCTTCCAACCAATCAAGTCCAAATGACATGGAAATAACTTGCAAAACAGCAAATACCAGCAAAGATATGGTTAACTCCCTTCACCCACTCTAACTGTAGGAGTCTTTCTACTACATTTGAGATGCTTGAGCTCAGGCCCTCAGAGGACTACTCTATTTAAAATTGAATGTTAACAGGAAAAAAAAAAATTCCACCAGACATCAGGGTTCAAAGACAGCCAGGCTGGCTGTTGTGTACTTCACATGAAATCCATACTATCTGAGATACCAAGAAGATGGTGCTTCTTCCCTCCTTGTCTTTAGCCCTTTTTTGGACTATTATTTCCAGCAAGTTTCTCTTGCTTTTTATCCCTTTCTGCCAAATCTGCTACACCACCAGTGTCTGGAAGACAAACTTGCTCTGGGGTTGCCACTACTGGTCTCCAGCCAGCATCACACAGGGCGTAGAAAAGGGGAACTTATTTCTGCCCCACAATTTCAATGTGTGATAGACACTCGAAATTTTGAAGGTCAAAGCAACAGATCACCAGGAGAGGATGTGCTGCATGTCCTCAGCTGGTTCCAGCAGCCAACAATGGCTGTATAGACCTGGGCAGATGGAAAATGAATATCACATGGTGAGTACATAATACATGCAAAGGGACATTACCTAACACTTCCCAGAGGTTCAGCAAGAAGGACACTTGCCAGACTGGGACATAAGCTCTACTGCAGAGCTCTGCTCTCCCCAGCTCTGCTACATGTCTAGTAATCAGCACCTCAGCTGGTCAGCATCTAAGAGCACTCACCTATGTCAGATGGGAGAAAAATCACAAAATGGGCATTGGGTGGGAAATTCAAGCTTACCAGCTTTGCCTGAACGTTCCCCACACAAGGGGAGAAGGTGGACAGCCCAGGGAGACCATACCTGGACATTCCAATGAGGGCCAGAGCTGCTCCCATCTTTTACAGGGAATAAACCTCTGCCACTGCCTGCAAAATCCCAATTCAGTAGCAGTGACAAGTCTGGCTAATACTTAAGACATGCTGTGCTGCTGAGTGATGTCCACTGGGGTCTCACAAAGCTCACCCTAGGCACCAATTGCCATTGAGACAGGAACTCCAGGGAGGCACGTAACTGTGTGTGAGCCTAACTTCTGGGAGTCAGGTACAGAAGGACTCTTGGAAATCTGTAGCTGAACACCAGCACTGCATAGGTGTCCAGCACTGTGGTTTCTTCCCTGTGTTGCTGATATTGATCCTTCTTCTATAGTTCACTGATTGCTGGTTAATTATATGTTGCTGATAAATCAATGCACTGCTTCAATCTTGATTTGCTTTAAACTGCATGAACCAAGCACTTTCACCCTGCAGCACAGCTCCTTCCCTGCAGAGCCATTCCCAGCCAGCCCCCAGCCTGCACCAGGGCAAGGGCTGACCCCATCCCAGGTACAAGATCTGCATTTCTCTCTCCCAGCTTCTGAAGGTCCATTGGTCTCTTTCTGCTGCAGACCAAGGTCCCTTTGGCTAGCAACCCACACTCCAGCATACCGACCTTCCCCTTGGACCATATCAGTGCATATGGGCTCACCAGGACAGAGCTGCATGCTACTCTGTCATGGATTAAGATGCTGAACTGTCCAAGTCTTAAGCTGGCTGCTCAAGGCTGTGATTAGGAACTGGTTACCCATTAAACCTCACAGCACTAACCACCACCTTTTCAGTCTGATAGACCAGACAGCCTGTTAATCCACCTTGTATCACCTACTAAGGCTGTGTCCTCCCAGTCTGGCTATAATGATGCTGTAGGAGAACACATCAAAAACCAAAAGCCAAGATAAATGTCACCCACTGCTCCCTCCATGGCCACCATCTCAGGCATCTCACCACAGAAAGCCATCAGGTTAGTCAGGCACGATCTGCTAGAGTAAACTCATGCTGATTGTTCCCAGTCACCTTCTGCAGGTAGAAAGAGCACAATCTAGCATATAGCCACATCCAGCTGGTTGTCTTTCATTGTAAAAAAAGCTTTTTCTTGTAGGTTCTCAGTTTAGTCAAGGCTAAAAGCAATTTAAAGTTGCTAAAGTATCCAAACAGTCTCTGGTGAAAGGACTGAGGAGGGAATAGGGACTTCAGTCTCCACAGTTCTCAGGTGCTCACCAGAGTCTGGCAACAAGTTCTTACTTGGTCAGTACAGGCAGCATGAGGAGAAGAAACAGTGGCATCACCTTCTGTGCACAAAAACCATGATGTGCATGTGAGAAAAGGGAATGGTGTGCCCAATTGCTGCAGAAGGGCAGAAACAGATCAACAGTTCCACAGCTGCTAAGGGGTTAGCAAGAGGTTGATGCTTTAAATGGCAGGGCTCTGGTGAGACACAACATCCCTGCAGGAGCCTTGCAGCAATAGCTGACATTCAGATCCAAGCAGGCTCCTTGGAGAGGGCTGTGGGAGCCAGGATCAGCAGTGTCACAGCATGCAACAAAGCCCACCAACCTATCACTGTTCCCAAAGAGGATCAATGTGCCCCATCTGGGCATTGCAACAGAAGCATCTCAGGGGCGACCTTGGGCAGGTCACTCCAGGGAGGCTTTGTCCCCAGCACCTGGTGTCCATGTAGGAATGAAGCCTGTGATTTTTGCAGCAGATCTGTGTTCCTAATGAAGGAACTCTCTGGTTTCTGGTCCCTGCATCCCAGCCGTGTCAAAGTCACACCAAGACCCCACCCTGCTCTCCCCTCTACAGTTCTCTGCAGATTGACTGAAGCTGAGGCCTCTTATGAGAGTTAATTGGAATTACAATATCCTGTGGAAGTCCTCTACACAGTGGTCAGTGTTCCTCACTTCTAGCCTAAAACCCTTTCAGACGCTGCAATGCTGTGGTTTACACCAGGGAAACTAATTTCAACTGCTAGTAAAATTGCTCCTCTTCCCAGAACATCCCAGCTTGTATTAAACTCTTACAAACTATCAGCAGAAAGGTAGGATGCTGCCTATTATGGACCTTAATCCCTGCAGCACATTCTGTATTGCTGGCTATTACTACACAATAAGGGGCAAAAAGAGAAGTTTAAAGGCATAAAGAAAACTTCCCAATCTTTAAAATTCCCAAGAAGCTTTAGAGAAGATGGCAAAGGTGGAGGTGAGCAGCCCTGGCTGGAGCGGCCTGAAGGTTGGGAGGAGAAATGCGGGTGCAGTGATGCTCACATGCTGCTAACAGGTTTATTCTGCTGGCAGGGATTCCCTTCAGAAGCATTTGGGTAAGTACTGTACACCACCGAGTTCAATCTGTGCTAAGCAGATTAGTTCCTTACCGGTGAAAGGTTCTGGGCAGCAGCAGACAGTTGCTCACCATGTGATATGAGGGGGCTGTCATTATGTTTCATAGATATGATATAATTATATGCTCCCTGGAGGGTACTTCTAATTGAATTATAGGGTGTCTCACAAGTATTCTGGGCAGCGGTTCGAGGAAGCTCTCACCGCCCAAAACAAGATAGAGATACCCTTTCATTCCATTAGATGTTCTCTCCAGGGAGCAGGCCATTACCTTATACAGCAATTCACTTGAAAGAATCATCTCCCCCCATCAAATTGGAACAAAGGTACCCTTAGCAGAAGTTTGTTGATGCTGCATACTTGTTCCTCTCCCTCACAACCTCACAGCCCTGAGAAACTCCTTTGCCTGCCACCAGGACAGCCCTACACCACAAGGGAGAAATTCCTTGCCAACAGCAGCCACCATTCCCTGCCCAGGTAACTGCTGGGCTCCATTCCCAGAGTGGGGACAGCAAATACGGCGCCACATAAGGTATGACATGTCAGACTACATGCACGAGGGAATCTCAGCCTTCTTCAGAAAGACCCCAAGAAGCTGTCTCCAAAGTCATTTGACCTTGTCTCAGGCTAGGGCATTGACAGCCTGCAAAGGGTCCTCCCTCAGCCTGCTCATCCATTTGTCCTGCCTTCAAATGCCCCAGAGCTGTGAATGACCACCCTGGTCCCTCAGAGACAGACAGAGTGACCCCATCAGGGCCACCGCAGCTTTTTCCCCAGAGGCTGGCCATGCTTCCATTGCCTGGGCACCCAAAGCCAGTGGCCTATTTCATCCTTGGATTTTGCTCTTCATTTTAGTCTGGACTCACTCAGTTTTTCCCTCATGAACCAGATGTTTCCTGGGGAGCTGCAGCACCAGGCTTGCAAACGCAGCTGCCCTGCTGTCTCTGCACCATGGCACCTCACCTCCTCCAGCTCCTGGATGACCAAAAGCACTGCACAGGAACACAGAGGGGATCTGCTACTCCCCACAGAGCTTAGAGAAGGAAAAACCCACCTGCCACTCACTCATGTGCCACTCCCAGCACTACAGGCAGCAGATCCTTTACTCTTTACCCTCTCTCCTGGGCACTGTGCTCCAAGGAAACCACTCTGCACTTCTCTCCTGCTTGGCCACTGCTGTCTACAACTTATGTCAAGCCAGGGGAGATGTCACATCTGTTGTGCTGGTTTTTTGCTGCCCCATACCATATAAAGGATGAGTTAATGAAGCCTCTGATTTTTTTTTTTCAGTACCTCAGGGGAAAGCCAGCATCAGCTGCCCACCACAAAGTCTAATGACATACTGAAGCTGCCATCAGCTCTGACTCCCACAGACCATGTCTAGCACTGCTCCACTTCTCAGGCCACAAAAAGAGCAAGAAAGACAATTATGTCAAGAATTTGCTAATCATAGAAAATTAAGACTTTCCAATAGGACAGGCACCGTGCCACTGAGGGAGTGTGCTCAGCTCCTCATGCTTTCCCAGTGCTACAGCCTCTCATACCAGCAGTAGCCAGGCTCCTCCACCCTGTCACAGCTTTCAGGTGCTGGTCTGCAGGATCCAGCTGATGAAACCCTGGGAGCCCAGCTACTAGCCAAGCAGTTATTGCTCATACATAGCCTACTCACTGTGCTTCCACATTATTCAGAGTTCTGCCCACCTCTGGTGGTGTCATCTAACAGCACACATCTGGGAAAAACTGCCAATCCACACGTTCCCTCTTTCCAGTTACACCACAGAATGAGAAAACTACTGTGAGCTACCAAAGCCCACCACAACCCAACCCAAAAGTAACCATTTTCAATGTCTTAGAAAACAGAGCATTTGGTATCTTGCAAAGCCAGTACATTGGTCCTGGCACATCCTTCCCAAATAGCATTGTGATCTAGTTGTCTTCACTGAGGGAAATGGAGATAGCAGTATTAAACCAAAACTCTCAAGCAGGTGAGGTAAAGGAGAGACCAACCCAGAAGGCAAGACAGGTAAAGCACAGATAAGTGGAGCAAGATTTCTACATTAAATACTGATCGTTTTATCACCCATTTTTCTTTAAAAGATAAAAGTGAAGCAGCACAGTGCTCAGGTAGGTAATTTTCTGAGGGTAGGACACATTTGGCTTGCTGATCTAATGGAAGGAAAAACAGAAGCACAAAAGGTAACTCCTAACCCATTTCACTTTACTGACATACTTTTACACAGAGTACTAAAGAGGTGCAGCAGGAGATAAACCATCAGTGACACACTCAGCCAAACAGCCACAGCACAGGCAGGAGCAACCACTCCTGGAAACTCTTTGGAGAGGTGAACGGAGAAGAGGGAAGAAGTCTCTTCCTTCCCCAGCACCTGGAAACACCAAAGGAGATTTTCCACCATCTAACAGCAGGAGAACAGAGCCATGGCTTTTGCTCACATGGAGTAGAGCATCAAGTCCTGGTCTGTTTTTAACACCCAGAAGGTCTCCACATGAGGATGTGGAGGGAGAGGGGCAGGATAAGCAGAGGCTGTCAGGAATGTGCTGTTCAGAGGAGGGTTTCCAGTCACTGCAGTCCAGCTCTGGGGCTGCACCATGCTCCACATGAAGCTGCTCAGGCTTTGTGGCACCTCAGCAGATGTCTCCACTGGCCTCCTAAGGACAGTTCCCGCAAACCCTGGCAGGAAGAACTGGTCCTATCTGACATTCAGACTTATACCTTGCTGCCCTTCCAGCACAATCCACCTAAAGGGTCTGACCCAGGAAGCAGCCAGTGTCTGCTCAGCACCAGGACTGACTTCAGCTGAAATCTCACAGCAATACATGCTGGCACCCAGCACCCAGGCAGAGACTTGAGGGGCCTCATCTGTCAACAGCCCATCTGCTTAGACAGCTGTAAATATGTATGAGTCCATATTCCTCCCAGCTCTAATCTGCTGTTTTCACTGAAGCTAAATGGAGGATGAACTTGGTCCCTGGTGCTTCAATCAGCTAGCATAGCAAATTCTTTTATCACCTTTTGTCCTGACATGAGGTAAATAAAAACCAAATCACATAGCTAGTAACAGGTAAATCAGCTCTTATTTGAAACATCTGCCATCTTGCACCAGCATGAGCTGCTTCTCTTTAATCACATCAAAAGCATCCTGAAGGACCTCTGGGTGGGGATACTTTAGACTCTGTTGTTCTCTTCATCTCATTTACAGAAGGATAAGCCCATACTTAACACAAACTCTGCTGGCGCTCTGATTTGTTATAAGTCAGAGTCAGACACTTTATAATGATGCTGTAAGTAGCATTCCCACTGTTGTCTTTCAAAAAAAAACCCCAGCACATATGATAGGATGTCCATCAAGCTTGCCATCAGCATCTCTTATCCCCTGAAGCTGCATCATTCAAACTGTGCTTTGTCCTTCTTCTTTACACATGGGAAACAAATACAACCTGTGCCTCTAACCCTATATGCAAAGAGCATGACCTCTAAGTTACTCATTTTGCAAAGGTGCTCCACTAAGTAAGGCATGAGTCAGCATGAGTTAAGCAGGCAAAACCACAGTAAACTTGTTTTATCTTGGATCAGTTCTAGTCTTTTGTTTTTAAACCAAAACTTGGTTGTGTCATTTGTCAGGGTGGATTTCCCTGTGTTTGCTCTAAATTAAGAATATCTGCCCTCTCCTATACATCCCAGAATGTCCCTTTGAAGGGCCTTCTACTTGAAGAATCCATAAACTTCCCAGGAGCTGCTGAAGAGCTGATCTCTACCACGTGCCTCATTTTTGAGCTGGGCTCCCAGGCCTCCCCTTTTTAATGCTGTCACATAATGCCTCTGGGCAAGACGTCACAGTCCCTGACACAGGATGTTGTTTGTCCTTCATGGACAGAGGGCAAGTATATCCCCCTGACACCTGCCAACAGGACTCTCTGGGAAGGTAAAGGTCAGCTCAGGGCTTCTCTTCTTCCCAGCGTGGTGTCAAGGTCTCACATTTCTGCAGGCTGCTTTTACAGACACTCCAGAAACAGTCCCCTGACACCTTACACTAATCCCCTGCAGGTCACATCACCTACACCTCACAGTGGGACAGACTGTAGCAGAAATTAAAGTGTCTGTGCATGTATGTAAAGGAATTCAGTTAAATTAGATACTGCTGAGATGCTGCTAAGAAAACTGACAGAAAAATTTCACAGCAAAAAGCAAATACAACAGCCTTTCACCTCTGGCAAAATAGTGGGGGCAAGTTTGCTTAACTGGAGGGCAGCTGCTACTGTTTTCCCTTAATGTGAATTAAAACAGGGATCAAGAACTTCTAATTTAAGTGTAGAAGCAGGAAAAGAAAGCCAGAAGTTGCTTACCCACTAATAGAGACAAACTAGAGAAAAGTTTGGAGGATTCAATCTCAACAGGTTCTAATGGGAAGCAAGCCTTCCCTCCTGAGAGAAGGGAAGCATCAACCTCACACAACAAATTCTCATTGCCTGGAGTCCCACTAATAAGTCTTAATTTTTTGAAGGCTGTCTTCTCAGAACCCAGAGCCTTAGGGTCAGTGTATGGTGTATGACAGCTATTGAATAAGATTTCAGACTGAAGTACCAAAATAATTTTGTTATTACCTTGGTCATTAATTGGAGACATCACAGCCGATATAAATAAAGCAAAGTCTGCTGATGCAGCAGACCTCCATGTCATGTAACCAAAACTTAATTTAGGAAAATGAACATCCAAAACTGTAGCTCCTGTTGTCAGCCTGGGGGAATAGTGAGATATTCCAGTTACTGCCTACACCTGTACCATCCTGACTCTCAATGGCTGAAGAGAGGCCAGTGAATCTGCAAAAATTCAATGTGGTCCTGATAAGCATGATGCACACAGACCTTCTCTGGATAGAGCACAGGTCAGCAGTTTGGGGAGATCAGTTTTTATTCATGTCTTTGCCTTTGATCTGCTGGGTAATCCAGCAGGAAGAGAAGTCACTTTCTCTGTATTTTTTCCTCATCTGCAAAATGGGAATACTGTCTCTCAGTCTCCTTTGCAAAGTGCTATGAGATCTACTGGTGAAATACCAAGCAAAAGAATTAAGTATCAATAATAGCATTCCCCTCAAAATGACACAACCATGACTGTGTAGGTGATCAAATTTTAAAAATTAAGTTGACAGTTTCCTCAAGTGCTGCAAAGCAAAAAGGAAGGCCAATTAATGATGCTAAGCATCAGTGTGACATCCTTGCACCAGAAAACCGATGCTCCCTTTTCTCGGCCATCACCTTTACCAGATCTGCTGGAAGAAGCCAACAGCCATCCGGGCAGGCAAACGAGCAAGGGCTTAGGGCCCAGGGTCTCCATGTCCAAGCCCTGGTGGCCAGGGGGGGAAAAGGAGGGGGAAGGGATACTGACCTTCCAACCAAACAAGGGTGGCACAGCACACAGGAGAGAGGGCAGCAGCACCAGCATGTGCTGTCTGCCCTGGGGCAACTGGTAACCAGCAGCCTTGGGGCACAGCACCAACAGGACCTTGATTCAGACAGGACCACCTTGAGCCACCACATGCACACAAAGACACACATTTCATTGCCCCTGCCAGAAAGTGTCTGGAGCCCCCAATAAGAGGATGATTTTTCACTGCACAGTTCTGTGGCAGCCCTTTGGTGGACCAGCATCACCAAACTAAGCACACCTTGGGAGACAGCCCAAGGCTCACCATGACTCCACGGTGCAGATGCAGCCATGCACATGGCAGCCTCTGGGATTCTTGGGGGAGAAGGAGAACAAGGAGAGGCAACATGCAACTTGCACAACATCCTGCCTAAATCCTGAAGGGAAGGAACAGTATCTCACTGCCTATCAAGGCAGGCTAATATGTTTGTCTCCAGTAGTCTCTGTATAGAAGGAGCAGACAGCCCTTCCGATATTAGGCACTCTGCCAACACACACATAGCTAAGGGACTCTAGGTTTCCATGTGTTACCAAAGTTTAGCCACACTGACTTTGCAAAGAGGCTTTGCAGCCCACTGAATACCAGTTCAACACCACAGCATCTCTCAATAGCCAGTTCCTTCCTGAGCCACAGGCAGCACTCTGCAAAGGTTCAGGGCAAATAGCTGTAATTCTAGTAGTCTGCAAGCCCTGCAAGTAATTTAGCAAGCAACAAAGGCACCTACCAAAGTAGATCTCTAGGCCTAAGCCGTAACTCAGTACAGTTGCTGCAAGTGACAGGGCCACAGCAGAACTTCATTGTCTAGCTGGCATACCAACTACCTATTGGTAACTTCTAGCTTTCCAAACGTTCTAAAACAAGACACAGACAAATTTCCATATGAATTTGAACAGTTTTAAACAGAAGAAACAATTTTAACAGAAAATTTAAATTAAATTTAATGACTTGGTAGGAGTTCTCTTTCTAATGTAAAAAGAAAATCCTTTAAAACTCAATTCATTTTTTGCTTCTGGCTCTTAATGATTTCTTTATTGCTTAGACATGATAAAGCAGCAGGGTCAATCATTCTTCTACATTTTCATACCTTCAAGAACCTAACATTTATTTCCATACAAAATCATTTAAAAGAAAAGTATTCAGTCATCTTGCCAAAAAAAAAAAAAAAGAAGCTTTTGGTTTGATTGATCCTTTTAGTCAACAAGAGAGCTAGGATTCCACTTTAGTTGCTTAGGTTATATCTGGTCCTCACAGGGGCAGGAATTCAGAAATAACAAATGTATTGAAAAGGAGACAGCATAATCAAATATTTGAGACTTGATCAATTCCCTTCTCAACAGATGACAGCATTCAAGATTATATGGCTTGATTCACAGCTATCCAACACTCACACACACCCACACACACCCACGCACTCTGCATAGGGCCATATTTCAGTAATCAAGGCATTGTTTCAATCCCCTCATATCAGCCTGCATTCTCTTGTGCTCCCACCCAAAAGTGAGTAAGGAAACTTTGACTGTGTTAGTCTAGAAAGAATCACAGAGGCAATAAGCAAGACCCGCTGGCAGGACCCATTTCCCTCTTGTTCTGTAAAGCTCATATCAACTCAGCTTTTTTTGGTCCCATATGTTTTAGGGAAAGCCTCTCAAAAACAACCCTGAGAGAGTTTATTTTATCTTGTTATATCTAAGTGGAGACCTGTTCTCCATTTCGTTTCCAGGGAAAGTCCTTATCCTTGCCCACAGGATCTGGTAGGTGGCAGTGCCTCTTCTCCAGTTGGATCTCAGGGGTGCTGTGGAATCCAATCCCCCTCAGATTAATTTAGCCATTGCTACACTTCAGGAGGTCAAGCCACAAACTGCTTACAGATCACCTGCTGCAGCACAATGCAAGAGCGAGGTTTTTAAGTTCATGTGATGGAGAACAAGCTGAGAGCATGAACTGAAGCTTTGCTCTCCTTCAGTTTACAGAGATCAGTGCTCCTCAGTGGCTGCAGTTCTGCAGATCCTTGGCATACGTGCATAGCCACGGCAAAGCTCAGCACTGTCTCACAGGTTTGCAAGATGCTGTTAAATGATTTCGCTCCTCCATGAGTCAAAAAATCTTATCAAAGTGACTCCTTGAGAAGACTGAGAAGGTTAAGGCAGTGAGGTGGGCATGCTGGTGTAGGAGTTTTACACCAGCATGGAAACTAGAGCCCAAGTTCCACTTTTCCTAGGCAAGGATCTGAACAGTAGGCTGAAGTGGGGAGCACAATTTCTCACTGCTTTCAGGCTCCCTTTGTATTGCCTGCCAATCATCTTTAGTCTCCCTGCTGTCCTCACTGTTCTGTACTGTGCTTGGTGGACTCTTGGTTCCCCCTTCATTGTGCAGGGGATGTCAGTACCTCGTGGTGGATCCCCCTCAGTGGCAAGGCATCTAAGAGGCAGATACTCAAATATTTAGCCAGGCAATGCTCTGGCTATTTGGTGACCCAGTGTCTTCAGACAGCCTTGTACCAAGCAATTCTGCCCTCTGGGTCAGCAAAACTGGACCAAATACCCCATCCACCCATCTTCCCAAACTGGGCAAACTGTTTGTTGGAATAGCAGCATTAAGGGTCTGAAGTCCAAAATTCAGATCTAAGTCACTTCAAATTTGTTTGCAGCCTAAATATTTACTCAAAATTATTTTTCTGCATTCAGATTTAGAAAGCAGGGAAGGAAGAAAATATTAAACCCACCTGCTACTGCTTCCAGGTTTCTACAGCTGCTACAACCTGGACCTCAGAGAGGAGCTGGCAAAATGCAGCAATTGACCTGTGGTCACTGAATTTAAAGGCCAAAGACTGACTGTCAGGTACTGAAAAGTACCTCCACATTTCCAGACTAAAATTCCATTCCTTTAATTCCTGGAGGTATGAATAAATGAGTATATAGGGAGTGAATAAAGATATGTGCTGGCTGATATGATCTCACTCCTTCTTAGGCTTATTAGTTTGATTAAATGCTATGTTGAGCCACTACACTAATTCTAGCTTCAAAATAAATTAAAATCTGCTAGCCACATGATCTCCATGGCCACTGTGGCTAGTGGGCTTTGTTCCCAGCAGACTTCTGATGCAGAAGTGAAAGTCTCATTAATCCATCAGGTGTGGTCACCATTTTAAATACACTACAAATGTCTTGTCTATGTTCTAGGCCATTGCTGGGTCAAAAACTACAGTGTTAAGCAACCTACACATACTTGTTTTCTGGACTGCCTTTTTTTTTTTTTTTAAATCAGAATCTGTGCCACAAGGTTCTGCTGAAAGGGATTTGTTTTAACCCAAGTGAAGCAACTATATAGGTTTGCTCTGACCTTCTCTCACACTTTTCAAAGACAAAAAGAAGTCTTCCATTAGCCAGCACATGAGAGAAAGGGAGTATAGCTCAGAGTACTCTCTGGTACCCCAAATCTGCTGGCCCTTCACTGATGGGTCTTCTTCAAGCAAGGAAAGTCTCTGTTTCAAGACCTGGTTAAAGCAAAGTAGTACCCATCATATTTTAGGTAGCCTGTTCACAGGAGACTGTAACCACAAACCTAACCTTCTTCTTCACTTTCTCCAGAGAAATCAGCTTGTGGCTCAGTTAAGGAGCCTGACCTGCATGGCCCATCTTCCCAAAAAGGCTAGACAGGGACAGCTGAGCCTCTTCCAGTGCTGACAATGGCTGAAGCCAGCCAACAGGAGCTTCTCTTCCTCTAACAGGAAGAGCACATACTTATAATCAACCATCAAGACCGTGGATTTTAGCTGGATTAAATTATTTAGTGGGCTAAGATGGACTGTGTCCTATCAAATTAGGACATCCCTACTTCATAGAATTTAATATATTAACATCCTTCTGGGCACAGTATTGGAAGGCTTGATACAAATATTTCCTTTTTCTGATGTCAGATGCAAGCCTGCACAATTCTTCCTGTGATAGGTCAAGTGATTAGGTTTTAACAAAAGGAACTAGGCACTTAGGAGTTTTAGCACAGGCTTACACCTCTGTCCTTCTCCCTGTTCAGCTAAGGGATTTTTCTCATTCCTCACTAATGTTAACAGGTACTTAGAACAATTAGACATTATCGCCTCTCTGGTCTTTATTATTTCTTAGCTTAGCATCAGCTACTTAGTATGCAATAAAAAGGCTGAATTAATAGGATGGGTGCTGCTTCCCTTCTTTATTCTGCATGAAAACACTGGGTCATGGAGCCACATGGGCAGGCTGTGCTCTGTGATGCTTTAGACCATAATTGCCATTTGCCACAGTATTTTATAAGGGGAAAAACCACACATAGCAAACAAACAGAGTTCATAGAGAAGGTGATGTGGGGAATATGGGTAGACCATAGAGTCATCAAGGCTACAAGGATTTCAGGTTCAGCAGAACAGCTTTGCAGCTGTGCCTGTGCTGTGAATTAGCTGCTGCACAGACCTGCCAGTTGCACAGGCAAGCCTAGGGACACAGGTATGAAGTATTGCTCCTGTGAAAATAAAACCCCGGGACTACTGAGCAGCTCTTGCATGCCCAGGAATAACTGTTATGAACCCTTAATCTAGGGATTGAAACAAAGTCCTGTGTTCCCTATGTTTGGTGTTCAAAAAGAGGCTTTCCCATATTTGCCCAGCCAAGTAAAACTTCATATTTTTCCTTCTCGCTCTACCTTAACTCCCCATTAACCCTTAGCCTTATTACAGGACCTCAGAGAATGATGTATTTTCTTCCTATCCCCTGGTCCCCAGTATTTCTAAGCCTCAATTTGTCATTCCCAAGAGGGAAGGGGCAAGAGCTTTGAGCTCTTAAATCCTGCTGTCGGCTCTTGCCTGATAGAGGTAAGTAGGGAAACTGATAGAAAGCTGAAGAAAGGAGCCTGCCCCTTGTCAGCATTCACCTGTAATGGACTCAAAATGTGGGGTTAAATACCATAACTAGACCCGAGAACAGAAATGGATGGGGTACTTACACAGTTTCATCGTTCTTGAACTCCAACTCCCCGTAAGCGTCTTCAAAGTCTTCTCCACCTCCTTTTGCTGTCCCTTCTACTGTCCTAAATGGCACTATGACTGTACCCCGTGCACCTGATGTCCTTAGGACTTTGACTTCCATCACACCAATGCTCTCACTGACATGTATAATGTCACACTCAAATGTGAAGATGCCAGCGTGGTCATCATCCAGAATAGTCACTGTGGCCACACAAGGAGAAGCCAATATGGCCTTTGGGTATGGGGAGTTACTGAGCTCTGGAGGTTCCTCACTCTCCACCACACGGAGGTTACTGAGCCGCACAAAGAAATGTTCATCTTCCTCAAATATGTCATCATCAATAATTCCCACCGAGAACTCCTTCTGGGTCTCCCCAGATTTCAAGACGACAGTCCCCTCTGTGAACTCATAGTCAGCACCAGCATTGGCAGAGCCATCCTCTGTTTTATAGTCCACATAGATGGTCTTGGACATGTCCCCTCCTTTCCGCACCACTGTCAGGAGAACGGCACCACAGTTCTCAAGACACTGGTAGGAGCATGGGTCAAAATAAATTTTGGAGATGAATTCCTCGGGTTCTTCTGGCCGTACCTCATGCAAGCTAGCGGTTCTCTTGGCTTGCTCAGCTGCGTGCTTTTTCAGAATATTGCCGGCTCCCGTCATCATTCTGGTTGCTTGAATGCGATAAAAGGCTCTGCTCTTCTGCTGATGAGACAAGGCGTAGTAGTTGGCCATCTCCACCAGCTGGTCCAAGTCCTTTTCTGGGTGCTTTTGCTTCAGGTCCTTTAGGATCCGGATCATCTCTTTGCGAGATTCATCCACCTCCTTCCCCTCCACAGTCACCAAGTTCCCATCTAGAAAGTGAGAGTTCATCATCTTGCCATCCATCTCAATTCCCTTAGGGTGATCACCTTCTGATTCTATGATGATGCCCCTGTGCTTATCGGTACGGTACTTTTTGTGCATATACTTGTAGAAAAGCAGACGTCTATCTGCTATCCAAGCCAGAACGACACAAAGTGGAAAGAAGAAAAGCGTGAGCAGGCCTTCCCAAACCTGAACCACACCTGGAGAGAAGACAGCAAGGATCATGTACAACCAGATGTAAGCAAAGATGCTCCATGCAGCTGTGACAAAGAAAACCCTCAGGTGTTTTATCTTCCTGGTTTCCCCATCAGGGACCACATAGACACAGATGGCAATGATGATAAACATATTGAAAGCAGCACTGCCAACAATTGTAGATGGCCCGAGGTCTCCAGCTATGAATCCATGCCCACACACTTCTATCAGAGACAAGAGGATCTCAGGAGCAGAGGAGCCCAGAGCCATGAGGGTCAAGTTGGAAACAGTTTCATTCCAAATCCTAATGGTGGTCGTTGTGGTTTCTCCATTGGGTTTCTTAATTGTTATTTCTTTCTCCTGTGATGTAATGACCTCGATAGATGCCATGAAACGATCTGCAATGATGGAGACTCCAAGGAACATGTAGATCAGCGCTACAAAGTATACGATAACACGGGCAATTTTGTCCCCAAGGGATGGGTTTTCTGGGTACCATATTGGCAGGATAACACCCTCCTTGCAGTCAAAAGATCCTGAACACGAGCTGTTTTGTACTGTACTGGTTGAGTCTCCCGTCAGGCCAGCATCCACCTGCAAACCATGCAAAAACAGCACAAAAGTAACCAGCCCAAAATGGAGGAAGGCCGAGGTGACAGGCTGCAAGCTTAACCACGCCATACACAAGATGCAACTTCCACTGTGTAGATCCAAAAAGGCCGAGAACCTGAAACAAACAAAACAGAGAGGGGGGAGGGAAGCATGAGAGAGAAGGAAGATGCAACATTTACCCAAATGCACTTCAGTATCTCACCACTGAAGAGTACTGGTACAGGTTGTCTCTCTGCCACTTTGAAGAAGGTATTTAGCAGGGGCTCTAACAAACTGCAGCATTTACGTGCCCTGCAGATGAAGATCAACTGCTAGAAGAGTAATTCAGAGGAAGTGTGTGTGTGTGTATACATATATATATAATAGCTCATTCCTGACCTACAGCATCTGCAGCAGGAGAACTGAGTGCTCAGCTGCCACTCACCTAGTGATGCCACGGTGATTCTCAGCACAAGCTGTCAAACCTAAGGACCCCCTTGCCTCAGAACCCAGGGAATAAAGCAAGTCAAGCAGTCTCTAGCAACACAAAAACCATTTAAGGCCAGTAACCAATCTCCAAATGAAGTCCATTTATAGAACGTAATTCAGTTATAAATCATGGAGTACCTTAGTGGCCAAATCATCCCCACAAGGAGCCCCTCCTAATAGGCTGCAGAGCCTGCAGAAGGGTCCTATGGCTCCCCCAAGCTTCTGACGCACAGGGAGTCCACGTTAGAAGGTAACTAAGTTTCAACTCAGAAACAGGGCAGAAGACTCATGCTCGGCAAAGTGCCAAAGGCCATTTATCACTAGCCTCTCCTTTGCCATCTGGACAGCCACATTTTACATCAATAATCATGCTTTTAAATGGTCACAGAAACCTACAAAAATACCACATTTAGGAAAAGTTGTGCTCATAAAACTCAGAAGACAGCAAAATGCATGTACTCACCAACATTCCCTCTGCATCCCTAAGAAATTGATATATTTTCAAGTATCTTCTAAAATGAAAGTAATCTCTAACTTAAAATACCATACAAAAACAATGGAGCTGATCGATGTAGCACATAGATATGGCATATCACTGCCCAATAATACCTTCTATTACTTACAGACTACATTGCTGTAGGGCTTGCACCACTTAAAATTGGATTCTGAACCCTTCACATTATCATGGATCACACTATTCTCCTGCCTTCATAATGGGCCTCTGGAAGAATTTGATCTCAGGCTTAACTGACAAATCACATTTGTGAGTCCAGACACAGGCAAGTATCTCACAGGAAACATCAAACTTAATAGTGGCATTATCTACAGCACTTGGAAGGTTCAAAAGCCTTAACTCCCACTAACTTTCATTGAGGTTTGTACTGCCAAATGAGCAGGCCTGGGATTCATTTCCCCTACTGTAACTACCCAAATCTTGGGCAGCAAGTCAAACCAAGCCCCTCAGGCTCCCTTTGTAGTCAGAGGAAAGAGACAACCATTTCCAGGGAACGATTCTTCCCATCCCACCCCATGCTGACACAAAAGATGTATTTAAGACCTACATCTTAAATACAGATGTATTTACAGACAAATACAGACCTACCCAGAAGGGATTATGTCCCTTCACCTCTCTCTGCTGTCTTAAGAGGGTGCCCAGTTAGGCAGTTCAGAGCAAGATGCCTGAACTTCAGATGACAGCAGTTCAAAGAGATGAACTAGCTCCTGAACACTTGAGGAGATCCACCCTCCTCTCTGAACTGTAAATATTCCAGACAACATTATTGTGTTATCAGCAGTAATAAATGCATCTCAAATGGCTCTTTTATCATCATATTGTGTCGCTTGCCTATTTCCAAAAGCGGGTGCAATCTTCCCAATATCAACAAAAAAACATTTTCAACTTTCAGATAAAAATCTATAAAGACAGCAAAACAGGAAGGAAAGCATGAACATGGACTGCAAATGAACAAAACTGTTCCTGACAAAGCACAGCAGAGGGGAGAGAATTGATTATGCAGTATCAGGATCACAAATCCATATCTGACACCCTTGATATTAAAAACAATACAGATCTTCATGCTGTGTGGACTAATTCAGAAGAGTGAAATTCTCCCATGTTCGCCTACATACCTTCCCACTCCAGTGCCTACTTACATATCTTCCTGTCTCCCCCAGCCCTGGTGCCTGATGGAGTTCCCAGGGATAAGAGGGACCTCAGCCCCAGTGAGGACTGCCAGACAGCCCCAGCCCAGCCTTGAAATCCCACTAAAACACCCCACTGCCTGCACAGCTCAGGGTCACAGGGAGGACTGAACTGCCCAGCAAATGCCACTCAGATTCAGTTTGATGCTCCCATTTTCTCCTCCTTCCCTCTCTGCACAGTATTTGCCTAGATTTCTGGCTGCAGGGTGTTGGGAAACCCCTGAGAAAGGGCCAGTGAACATGTGCAGGGTGACTGTGAGCAAGCCCAGGATCTGTGGGCTGCAAGGTAGATGTGTGCACATGACAGCAAAGATGACACATTCCAGGTACCTCTGACGCAAGGTGCACACCAAGACCAGCTGCACAAGCACAGCAGCTCCAAAAACACCCCAGGCACATCAGATCATCCTTTTCCATGCTGCAGCTGCTGGCAGGTATCCACCAACCTCTTGACACCTTCAGCTCCCAGCTCCTACTTAACTGTACCACATCCAGTAGGTGCTGTGTCTTCCAAGATCAGCCATGTAGAAATGGCTGACAGAAAGACAGGAGTAATTTCAAAAGCATATACGTGACTCAAGCACCTAAATCTGGTTTCAAAAATTATTTAGGAGTCTAAGTATCACTTAAAATTCAGAGCCTTGTCTAGGAATAGTGCAATGACTAAATGCCCTCTGAAATAAATCACTGCTACCACCAACCTCCTTCTCTGTGGGACAAACAACTTCTGTAATTAACACTGTCTGCCTTCTGTAATGCCACAAAGGTTTCTATTGCTAGGCATTCCTCGACACTCCAGGACCTTGCCAGTTCTGCTTACATTTTTAATTTGATTTTAAGCAGAGGGTAATTTTACTATTATTTATCAAACTAATAATATATTATCTCAAAGACAATCTCTACCAGGGTAGCCTCTGTTTATGTGTTAGGATCTCCAAACTCAGGCTATGTGCTGCAGACTAAAATCTCAGTATTTGGGAACATTTTTCTTCACTGATTTTCATTTGCTTTGACATCGAGTGGAGGTCACAATCATTTTTCTAAAATGAAACAGTAATGACCCAGTCCTGCAATTCTTTGTCACAGATGAAACTTCCCAGTGGGATCAACAGGAACTTTGCTCACAGCCATGCTGTCTAATAAGATCTTAATATATGTTCATTAACATGAAAAACAGTAACCTAACCAATCTGAAAAATACAGTGAAGCATTCTTATGGTCATCTCCCTATTGAGAATTGTGGCAAAAATGCTTTAGAACAGAATAAAAGCATTAAATTTTAAAACTGGTCTTAAAGAGACATTGAGGTAACAGTTTGACATGCAGATAACAGAGGACAGAAGAGTTAAAACGCACTCTCTAGCTCCAGGTCAACGAGCTTGCTTATACAAGGTTCAAGTTCTCCTTCAGATATAGCTACTAAACCAGGCCAAAAACCAGTGGAGGGGAATTCCTGGCCTGCCCAGACTACAGCAGACAAGTCCTCACTCCTCCTTTAAGCAGCAGCGCTGATCTCAGCAGGGCTGACTATGACAGGAGCCAGCTTTCAGCAGGAGATCCACTCGGAGCACCAGGCCTCCAGGTGGGCTTGCAGCACAATCCTGAGTCACTCCTGGGCACTCGGGAGCAGTCACGGTGTCACCCCTCTGACACAGTGAGACAAAACACACCCGCACCTGGCACAGAGAGGTGTCATTCCAGCACTGTCACTGCCCTGGCCCTACAGGATACCAACAGCAGGAGGCTGCAGCAACAGTACAAAGTTAGCTGGTACTGGGTGATCACAAGGATCATAATTTCCATTACCTCTTTGCTATCAGACATGATTTTCTCCCACGAGTCTCTGCCCTGCTACTGCTTCCCAACTGAATACTCGCAAATAAGAGCATTGGCAGTGAGGAGACAGAAAGTATCCCCTTGTCTTGTAGGGTAAGTTCAAAGCAATCAATCAATGCAAAAGAGAGACAAAGGGCTGTGACTATTACTGCACCAGGATGAGCAAGCATTCAACAGCAAGGCTCTGGGAAGACACATAATGGTTATTTTAGCAGCAGGAACTCCTTCTACAAGAGTTGACAATGGCCACATTAACTATAAATGCATAAATAGAACTCAAATAAAAAGATGAGTCTTGAAAATCTTCTGAAGACAGTCCAGAGGGTAGTATGGACCATGCTTGTCACAATTAAGGTCCCTTCCAACCCAAACCACTTTATGGTTCTATGAGACAATTCTATGATATTTTATAATGGCTGAGTTTCAGAAGACTGACGGTTTGTCTGCTGTGGATTTGTATTTGGCATAAAGCTGGCAAGGCTATACTAATACCTTATAATTTAGCTTTTTGTATACAACTTCTCACATGACTCTAAAGGTAAGGATATTTTCAAAAGGAAGCATTTACAAGAAATTAAATCAAGAGGCAACATAACAGTGATGGCTGATAATATGTAACCTCTACATACCAAGTTCTTAATATCTCTGCTCATTAAATAGAAAACCAAAGGCAACCCCCTAAGTCCCTATTACTTTCTTATTTAGGGAAAATGCCCCTTAAACCATAAAAAAAGCCTTGGGATTTGACCTGCAAATAAGATTAGGTCTTCTGGCACCTCCCTTTCCTTCCTCTCTTCCTCCCACCTCCCAAATAAACGAGACATGGGAGTACATCTGTGGCCATACATCCTCTCTCCCAGACTGAGACTAGCCAGGAAAGACAGCTGATTAGATCTGAGCACGGGGTGAGCCCCACTCAGGCGTGGGTGCTGCACTGGGGCCAGGCAGAGACAGCTCAAGGTGCACTTGGCAAGCATCTGTGCCAGAAGAGCAGATAGAGCACTGCTATCAGCATCATCTCACAGCCCCGCTCCCAAGCTGGGGGAGACAGAAGAAAGGCTCAGCTTAATAACATGACTTCACATTCCTCAGTTCCAAAGCACATAAAAGCTTTTTGATTGAACACACAGGGTTTTTTATAACCATGAGCAAAAATTGAAATTATAGCCTTTCTGCCAAAGAACACAAATAACTGAGTTTTTGCAGAGGAGGTATTATACCTAATGCATAGTCCTCCCTCCCCCAAAACAAAAGCACTGCAAAATATTTAATGCAAAACAAAGCCTATTTTTCAATTGTCTCCATTGAAATGCTATTTGCTCATCACCAAAAGAGTAGTATCCAGAATGCAAGTTAAGATTTACCTGCAAGCCAAAAGCCACAGCCGTGTAATCAGATCCATTCTGTCTGACAAGTACAAATTTCCAACTCAGACCAGGCCTTAAACTGTCAGACTGATGGCACACGCCTGCCTGTCTGAAACTAGCACAACCAGGGAGCCCAAGCTGACTTTACACAGGTTATGACACAGCAAATAGGTAGTTCACCTCTGTACTACTGCACCAGCTAGGTTTTATGAGGGAAACAGCACCATAACTCATGTCTAGACCATGACAGATCCCCACAGTTCAGCTCGATGGAAAAGTTATGGCAGAGAGCTGTAGGTGCTTGTTGCTTTGCACTTCACAGTAAACATGCCAAAGCCCAGAATTAGCTGCCTATGGATTAATCCCCTTGGTGTGTGCCAAAAGCAGCCTTTCTTTTTGCTCAAGACAGTGCAAAAAGCTACCACAAAAAAAGCTACCAGCTCTCATAGCAAGTCTTTAATATTTACAAGCTGGTGTCTCTACTAATTTGAGCAATACCCACCATTCCAGCATGGTAAATTGGTGTTAATTGACATAACAACTCAAGTCTACTAATTCCTTATAGAAATGCTGCAGTGATGAGCTCCAGTTACATCTGGTGATCCCAGAGGCTGGCCCAAGCAGAGCACAAGTCTGTGTACAGCTAGGAGCAACCTCCAAACACTCAACTTGCCCTGGGGAACCAGTCCACACTGTTTTTTTCTCTATTTTAGTATCCATGATGCTCCTGGAAAAGCAGGGGCATAAATAGCTAACCCATAAAGATGCCTGTACTTAATTGTCCCTTTCCAATACCCCACTGACTGCCCTTGACTGGCCAGGCATTTTATTTCCTTGCCCACATCTGACCTGAAAAACATCTGTATAGGATAGACAGATATGTGGATAGCAAAGCTGCAGTTTATGCTCTGTACTCAGACATGCACAGGAGGTGGCAGACACTACACAAAGCCCCCAGTGGGCAGCCACAGCCACACCTTAAGAACCATCCTTATTTATGGTGTGTGGTGGTGCAGCCTCCTTCAGAGCCACGGTGTGTTCTCTCTTCTGCTCCCCATACACATCCATGTCTGAGATTCCTCAGCCTGAGAGACAGCAAGAGTTACTCTTTTTTTTCCCCAGAACCATAGCCTTTTTTACATTCAAACCCCAAAACCTAGTATTTAGGCTGACATACAGATTAGTAGTGGGCATGCTCCTGCTTAAAAGGCAGTATTATCTGCTCAGATATAGATGAGGATTTTTTCTTTTCATGAATATTACATAATCTCACTGTTGTTTTTCCACGACTTTCAAGCAGGCAGTTCACACAGGAGGTAGCAGGGATCTCCGGAGCCCATCGAGCTCAACCCCCTGGCTCAAGTAGGGCCACCTAGAGCCAGTTGCCCAGGACCACATCCAGCTGGCTTTTGAATATATTAAAAACTTACTCAAAAATATATTTGAGGATATTCAAACACAACCTATCTAGTCAACCTGTGCCCATGCTCAGTCACCTGCACAGAGAGAGTAACACACACAGCTTGTGACCACCACAACCCAGTATTTGGGCTCAGGGACCCAGAGCAAACTCATCCTGTGCACTCACTGCACCTGGAACTCACTGCAGTGCCTCTGTGACAACCACACATGCATTTGGCAAAAAGTCACTGCTGTGGCCTTTCAGAAGTCACTGAGAAGCCTCCTTTGCACATTTAGAGGCAGATCTTCAAGGATCAGTCTTTTCAATGCATTTAGAGTAGTTTCTAAACACACAAAGCCTTTAGGTGCTTGTATCCCATTACAGGTGAACTCCCCATTCTTCCCCATATGAATGGCCCCAAAACGAGAGGGCAGGTTCAGCCACATTCTCCAGACTCCTATGCTCATGATGTGAAAGGCCCAGTGAAGATGCTGAACATCTTCCCTTTTAGGTTTAGGAGGCTGAGGAAAATAAAGAAGTGGAGTTACCTGGTCACCCACTTGGTGGTCCCCCTGCCTCTTTCATGGACTGTAGCTTCAGGAGACACCATGGAGCACCTGACTACACATAGGGTTGCACCAGGCACTGGCTCCTCTGCTGCAGCTTTCAAGGCACTGGTTTTCATCACACTGTCTTGCTGGTTTATAAAGAGTAGTGAAGACCATTTGGGGAGCAGTAGGGGAAGGAGAAAAACATTTCAGCAGTGTGAGGAAAACTTCTTGTCAGTGAAAGACATTTTATGGACTGCCTGTGGCAGCACACAGGGTGTGTTATTTACTGCTCCTGCTTCATAGACATATTATACTGCTGGTTCAGGTGCCACCATCAGAGTGCAACTTATCACCTGATGACTCACAGCATCCTACAGATGACAGCGGCAACTCTGACATTTCTTTAGCATTCTAGTGACAGATCTGCAACTGTTACAATTAAAGACTCCAGGATTTGTTGTCAACAGCGCACTTGTGCTGCAGAGCCCATAGTTATTTGCACACAGAGGCAGGCTAAATGGTACATAAGGAGAGAAGTGGTGTTCTAGTCATATCTCATCTTTAGATCCAGACTTCATTAAGAAAAACACAAGTTTTCTGACAGAAAACACCTATCTGAGGCAAACAAAAACCATGTGATGTCCTGGATTTGGTGCAACAAGTAGACAGACAGAGCCCTTCCCTACCTGGCTCACGGGCTCTTGGGACAGCCACCAGCAAGCCATGCTGAGTACTAATCCCAGGAGCTGGGGCACACACTGTTCCCAACCTCTGGAACAGACTGTTTATTTCTTAACTTCTCCTTCAAGGAAAAATAAAAACAAGATTTATTACTTTTTTTTTGTCTATATGCAGCAAAAGAAAGGTTTTTACCAAAAGTGCCACATCACACAGAAGAGAAATTATAAGCCCTCCACAAGTCTGTTCAGACAGGCCCGTTCCTGGCTCAGTAAGAAAGAAAATATTTTAAAAGTGAATGGAGGCAGAAGCAGCAAATGGGGAAGCGCAAGACTGGGCAGAAAACTGGGAGGGGAGAGGAGAAGAAGGTTACACTTCAGAGAGCATCTTTACTACAGCAACAAAAAACAAATGAGGAAAAGCCCTCAGCCTAATTAGCACAGATTTCATTAATTTCAGAGTTAGCTAGACCAGAGACAGAAGGGCTGCCTGGTCTATGCCTCAGGGACTTCCACTGCCTTCCTCCCCTTGTGACCATTATTTCCTAGCACTTTGTCCAGCTGAGTTTTAAATTATCCAAGTGATGGCATTTCCACAACTTCCCATAGAGATTCCGCCATGATGTAATTTATCTTGGAGGCTTTAGCCGTCTTCCTTATATTTAGGATGAAATTAAGAAAATTTATGCTGCTAGTTCTCATTATCATGTCCTTGGAGCACTCTCAACCATTCTCCTCCCTATCTGAGATTTACATGCTTCAGATACTTGTAAATAGCTGTTCTCCTCCACAGCTTTTCTTTGGCCAAAGCACACAAATTTATTCTAATCTTTAGAAATTAGCCCAGGCTGCCCTTTAATCATTTATCTTCATCTCCTCTTGATTCTCCATCTTCGAGGCAGTCAGAAGCAGACGGGTATCTGGGAGAGCCACAGCTCAGTGCCTGCTCCCACCAAAACCAACAGCAGATCTGCCCTCTTTGGAGCAGGAAAGCCATGCCTGGGCAGTGAAAACCTGCCTCTAAGCTCTGCTGTACAGCAGGTTTTCACGAGAAACTGGACTGTTACAAAGGTTAAATCAAGACTGATATACAGGAACTCACAGTGTTGCTCCCTTTATAAGATCTCTCCACCTGTTTGCTGTGCACCCCCAGCACAGTGGGGCTGGCAGGAGGAGCACAGCGCTGACTGCCATGTGCGGAATGAAAGCAGAGATTTCCAGAGTTTCAACCAAAAAGTCAAGGTCTCCAGCTGAGATGTGGGAAATACACTGTAACACGCCCACTGCTTCTGCAGATCTGAGCACAGCAGGAGGCATGAAAAATGCACTGAGCTATGGGTTATCCTCAAAATACCTCCCACTTCACTTGGAAGGTGCCAAAACCTGTAAATTCACCCAATTTGAATACAGTTATCAAATAAGATTCCACACAGCATCTTCACCCTTTACTGCCATATATCCTCACGTCTCTCTTATTGACAATTTAGATATCTTAATCCTTTGGTGTTTTTTCAGCTGCTAATTCTGCAACTGCTTTAAAAAAATAAGCCCTCGCATCCACCATGATTAATTCATTCTTCATAAGTCCAGGCTGTTTATTGCTCTTTGTTCATTTCTGCACTAGCTGTTTACAGATTCTCTTTTAATACTAGCTCTGTTATTTGCTAGAGACTCAAGTCATATTTACCATATGGTAATTGCAGAGATGACATGGACAACAAACAGTGGAAGCTGAGCCGCTACGGCAATTACAGTAAGTGGCAGCAGTCTCCAGGCTATCTGCTGCCCCACCTCCACTTCTTCTCTCCCCACCCTCTGATGGCTTTCCCTGTGGGCTCTATAAAGCCATATGCCACTCTGATCTGTACAGCAAAGACAGGCAGAAATTTGTTCTTCACTACAGAATTACCAGACAGGTTGATTCACCTTTTTCCTTTCAGTTTGTGTTCCAACTGCAGGTCTGCCCTCACTGGCTGGCTGCCCCGCTCTGTCCTGCCAAGGGCAGGTAATCTGAAATATTGTCTGAAGCTAGACACCCTCAATACCCACATCCTTCTTTCTCACCATTACAGCCTCACTGACTTCCTCCTCTGCCTCATCCATGGTCTCAGTGTGCCTCAGATATTCCCCTGAAGGAGTTGCAAAGGACCACATTTCAAAGGGTGGTTAGAAGCTTAAAGGAGCAGCTCCTTTTAACCCACTTGGACACCTGGAACCCACTGAAATCACTGGTTTTCCACTGGAGACCTAAACATGATTTAAAATTCCTGCACAAAATCAAACAGATGACTATGAGAGGCTACTGCTGTTCTCTCCAAAGAAAGACATGAGTTTGTTTCTTGATTCCTATCAAATGCATCAGACAGATTCCATACCCAGATGTCATAGGGCTAAACCAGGTAAATACAGTCAACTGAGAAGATTCAAAAGATCAAGATTACCTACATGCATTTGCCAGCCTGGGGGCAGTGCATACAACAAAGCACTTTGTTTGAAAAAGATGAGACTTCTCCCCTGTCATTTCAAACACACCTGCAGTGATATCTCCCAATTCCCAGCAGTCAGTAAGTCTTAACTTAGATACCAGAGAAGAACATTTGAAAACTGGATGCAGGACATCATGTATCAGAAGACTTTCCTAGCAACATATATAATATGTTTATCTCTGTTTGCTGCTGTTTATCTCCAAAGTGAAGAAATAGCATTCTCCTTGTATTCAGAGTACTTACCAGCTTCCTCCCCTTGACCCTCCCCTCCAAAAGCCTGTTTTTACACAAAGTCATCTTAAAAATTAGAATTATCTTTCCAGCCTAGTCAATTTGCATACCATAGAGAAGGGCTGGCAAAAGAGAAGAGAGACAGTACTTAGGACCAGATTTTCTCCAGTGTAAATCAGCATAGGTCCAGTGAGGCCAAGTCAGCAGACCCAGCTTACTCTATTGAGAAAGGTGCCTGAGGAACTTTGGCAACATTTCATATAACAGAAACCTCCAAAAGGAAAACCTAATCTATTTCTTCTTCACAACCCACATCACACACAGCAGCTGGGGGGCATCTTCCTACTTCTCCATACAACAATATTCCTGTCCATCCTGCCCTGGTTCCTCTCTCCTCCCAATATTCCATGCTGGCCCCAAATCTGCTACAACTAGTCCTGCCAACAGGAGCAGCAGCTGAGTCATAGGAGATGACCACTTCAGCCAAATGCACTGAAACCAGAGAAGAGAAGGAGAAAATCCTTCTTCTCCCCATAATCCCAGACTGCAGCACACAAGGCTTGGAGCCTCTCCCGTCCACCATGTTCCCGGTGTCACCTTGGATCAGCACATGAAGTGCCTCATCCTGGAGGTAAAATGACAGGAGTCACTGACAATGTGCTTGCTTGGATAACATACTCATCCCATGCAGCACTCACTGTACAATCTATTTAAGCCACCAGGGCAAAAAGAGAGGACAGCTTCTATCCTGCCACTGAGGGGCCCAGCCTCCATTATGGATCCTAGTAGTCCCATATCTCCATGAGTTTTACTCAAAAGTTTGAGTCCCCTTCAGGGACAGCAGAAATTATTTTTTCATCCTTTTCTGTAAAGAGAAGATTAAAACTGAGATGCATTTAATTTGCTTTCAAGTCCAAATCTCTCCTAAGACCCTGCTACAGCAATAAAATTGCAGGGTCCTGGTCTTGCTGCGAGTTTCAGTGAAGGATTGACTTGAGCAACAGCTGAGGCAGGAATAAACAGCCTGTTTTCACACTCTTACTCAACACTCACTCCCTATCCCTCCTGCCTCAGCCCAGAAAGCCTCTTGTGCCCAGACATACTGCTGTGGTGGTGTCCTGAACCCAGCTCTTCCTGATTACTGATCACAGCAACTCCTGTCATCTGGGAAACCTGTCACAAGTCACAGCCTAATGCTTTGCCAAAACAGAAGCAACAGTCCCCCGATACCAACAAGTGAGGAGCAATGGGATAGGAAGTGTTATCCCAGGCAGAGCCACCGTTCGTGTTGCATTCAGGTCAGTGACACAACTACAGATAAAAGAACAAGCACAAAAGATCTTTGACAAAAGGATGGTCACTCTTCAAGACAAAGCCTCGAAATTAATCCATTTTGCAGTGGGAGTTCAATGAGGAGACATTGGGGGGGAATAAAATGGGAACTCAATGAATTTGAGACCTGTATCCAAACAACCCTCCACTCTGCAGACGTAGAAACACTTCTGGCTCATCCCCTGACCCCTCCTCCCACAGCACCCTTGTGGTCTTTCCCAAACCCAGCCACCAAGACCAACACCCCTTCATCTGGGTTGATTGCACCAAGCCCACTGCACCTAGTAGCTGTGGGCTCCCATACAGATATTTGCCAATTATGACCAGACCACCTCTTCATGTTCTCTTTTCAACAGTAAGTAGATGAGGCTTCTGGAATACTGCACAACCCAACACAACTCCCATGTCCCCTCCCCTCAGCCTTCGCTGGGAAATTAGCTTTGGACTGAGGGATAGAGGTGGTCAACCAAGCCAAAAGCAGCTCGATGCTGTTAGAACACCGGGAAGCTAGAAGGCATGGAGTTTTGGAGGGAAGTCAGGAGTTGGAGCAGTTACTGAGAAACATGAAGAAATCTATATATTTAAGAAGGAAAAGCAGAGGCAGGAAAAGGCCACAGCTGGGGGAAGGAGGGGTGTTTGTGACTCACTAGGATGCACACACAGCAAAGGCATGGATCTAGACAGGCAGCAGGGAAGCCAGCAGATTTTTGGGAGTGACGTAGGTGCACCAAGTGCAGCGGAGCATCTTCTCACCTTCAGTCTCCCGGTGTGATTCCCCAGAGGGGAGGCAGCTCCATCATGCTCTGAAGGTTAAGCTGTGCCTTCTGCCTGGCACAAGAGCACATTGCAGCCAATGGGTAAAACTGCCTACCTACTTAAAAGCAAACCCCAACACTGCCAGGAGGGACAGGCTTTATTTTTAGCTGGGACACCAGCAGGGTCACTGCTGGTGCTGCATTTCCCCATGGAAGCCAGGGTTTCATGAAGTGTGCTGTGTGCGCAGGGTCACTGCGGGGGAAACATCTGTCAGGTCAGCTTTGGGGAGATGGATTATTTAAGTTAAGAGAAGAGGAAACATTTACTAGAAGAACTGAACCTGAAAGTACTCTGGAAGGTTAAAATGAAAGAAAAAATATGAGGCTTAAAGAGTCAGAGTGGGTGGTAATTTATGTGAGGCCAATGTCTAGGCCACCCATCTCCAAAATGCTCATACAGGAGAATACCTCACCAGGGCTAACTCCAGCAGCATTCCCTCTGTTTGTCTCCTATGATGCAAGCTTTGAAAGGCTCATTCTTGTCTAGGGGCTTCCAAAACAAAAGCAGCAGCAAGTCTTTATCCTCACAGAATCCTTCACAAGGAAAAGTACACAGAGACCCACGTTGCCTCACACCTTGAGGACAACAAGACTGAGAGCTCCACCTCGCTCTGGTCCCTGGGTCCTGACACAGGGCCCTGGTTAGCACCGAGGCCAGCAGCCTGCCCAGGACTCGCAGTGGCCAAGTTCAGCACCCACGGCGAGCGCACTGCAGCAGCACAAACTGAGCCCGTCACGGTCCCATGAGGACAAGGAGTCAGATCCTCTCTTGCTAGTGGGTTTCGTGGGTGCAAACCTAATAAAACAGTTGGCACTGCTCCCACTTGCACTGCCAGGGAATGCAGTCTGGAGACTTCAACATGGAGAGATTGCTGTTGATGAAGTGCTGAGTGCTAGTGTGAAGCTTTCAAGGGACTTGAAAGAATTGAGAGCAGAGCGTAAGTTCTCATTTTATTCTCTTCTTGAAAAACCTGAGTCCATTTGGCATGTTGCATCTGAGAAATAGCTTGGCCTAGACTGATTTTTTTTTAAATCAGGATCAACCCCTGTGCATGTTCTTGGGAAGATTTTATATTAAAAATTATTTTGTCCTTTTTTTCCCTGCTTTTTGTGCCTCTTATTAAATTAAGAAGTGCTTTGTAGACCCCATCACTCTTAGATTCTTTGCAAGTAATTTGCATTCAGTACTATCCGTTTCATCAAGCACAGACTTCAAGGCTGAACCAACTCCAAGCTTTAACTGCTGCAGGCAATTCAGGCAGAAGCTTCACAGGTGGAAGCAGGGCTTCTTAAGCCAACCTGAACATTTTCCACCCCTGGTCATTTGTTACCACTCTGCTCTAGCTCTCCCCTTTTTCTTGGCATCACTGCTTGCATGGCTAGGGCATGAATAAGGACCAGGAATCTGTCTGGCAGAAAAGCAAGAAGAACCCACCACCTGGGCACACGTGCCACTGTGCCAGTATCCTGCAGGGGTGGGACAGGAGCAGAAACAAGCAGCCAGGGTGGGAAAGCTGTAGAAAAAAAAGGTCCAGATGACAAGCATGGCAAGTGCATTAGCTGTATGGGCAGGGGCAGGTTTGCCTCTTGCAGCAGTGAATCCTGTAACACCTCGTGGACCATGGAACAGCCTTGTCCTGCAATGCAAAGGCAGAGACATTCTCTGTCTCCATTTTTCCCAACTAACATGTGTGTTCAAGAGTCACTGCATAATCCCAAGAAAAACCAGAGAAGAGGATAAAGGTGCTTATTAAGGCGAACTTGAAGCTCAACATCAAGATACTGCTTTGCAGCAAGGAAGGCCTCCCTCAAGTTGGCAAATCAAAACATCCACATCTTAATCAGCCAAGACAAATTTTCCTGACAGTAAACAGTATGGAGAGGAAAAGGACAGGTTCTTCACAGAGAGCATTATTCCAAGTACCCTCACCTGTGCATGGCAGAGGCAGGGCTGCCTTCACTAATTTGTGTGTGGGGAGCTGCGGCTCTGGGGCAGTGCTGGATTTCACAGCCTGCCTGGACTCTGACAGACTCCCTCCTAGCACTACTCACACTGAGGTGAGCTAGGACACATCCAGAGTGAGCTGCAGCCTCACTGCAGAGCGAGGTGCAGACATGCTCTAACCCTCCCTGCTTCTGCCCCTACTCTGGAGATGGAAACCAGCTTTCACCAGCACACAGCATATGAACACGCTGGCAGGGCACCTTGTGTTGTCACCACTGGAGTCCCACGTTCACTCCTGGACATGTCACCTTCAACACAACCTCAGCAGTCAGATCTAAGTGCCCTCTCACAGGTACATCCCTGCATCACTACACTTCTTTTGATTAAAACTGTATTCTGTGATGCTGCTGTTTGCTTTGAGACAGCCTCCAAGTACCAGCCTAGGAGAGGGGAGATGAAAGCCATGGCAATGCAGTCTCATCTGTCTATAGTTCCTAAAACTCTTTGGCACCTCACTGGTTGCAAAACATGCCCAGCAGCATCGGATATTTAGTATTTCTGATTGCTCTTGACCTGGCTGTCTCTGCTGCTGTCCTGCGTTAGGAGGCTTAGGTAAAAAGACAGCAGAGTACAGGAAGGCAGCAAACAGAGCAAGCTCAGTTTTGTAGCCTTGAAATAATCTGCTAGTGAATGGAAACAGAAGCTTCTCCCTAAATCTGAGTGCTCTGGAAGAGCTCCCTGTTTTATTATGATGGAAAATCCTCATTGGAGTGTTTCATTAGAAAACAAGCTATCATAAAAGAAATGTTAAGAGCCTTAAGCTCCCTTCTCTCCCATGATGTCAACTGTCAGAGACATCAGTGACAGCTTGGCTGTTTGATCAAAGGATCCAGCAAGCAGATTTAAAGACAGAATTACCAGAAAATTGAGAGCTGAAGGAGCATGGGGGCATGATAATCACCTATTTATAAATGTGTCTTATGGGACAAACTAATTACTTTATGATGCTGTACTGCAGGAACGATGGCACCTGGGTCTCATTGTGACACTATCAAGATGGGGTGGTGGTGCTACCTTCAGAACAGCATGACATCTCTGCCACCTCATGCTTTATTATTCCTGCAAAACCCTGTGACCTCGTGGGGAGGTTGGGAGGCCATCATGGTGAGCTTCATGTGCTCACATCCATGATGGCCCTCAACCACACTTGCAGCTGAAAGCATTAAGGCTGAGGGGAAGAAGAGAAGCCAGCTACAGTCTATACAGTGTTAGACCTCAAGCAGCCCAGAAGCCCACTGAAGCTGCAGGAGACTTGAGGGTGTTCCTGGATCTCATTCTGCAGGTAAACAGGGACATGACCTGAAGCTCCTCTTCAGCCTCAACCCCCACAGCTCCATGTCACTGAAATCAGCAGATTCAGGACCATGAGCTCAGCAACAGAGGTGTTTTAAAGGTTCCCCAAGAACAGCTTATCATCTCATGGATCTCTCAATGCATGAAACTCTTCAGGACAAAGACTCTAATTTAGTAGACATCTGTATGGTGCTTGGAAACATGGGCCCCCAACCAGGCTGATGCCTTTAGGAGTTACCCTTATCTAAACACTAAATCAACAATAGCATTAATCTATGCTACAATACCTCAACACAGTGGGTGATGGTAGATGGAGCATCACAACTATCATTTTCCTGGCTTCAGAGACTTTTTTTCCCCTATTAAGATGATGTTTTTGTCATTGTAATTTAATTTCCTTCACTTTTTTTAAAATATAGAATTAGATATTACTGCCTGGTTTATTTAAAAAAAATTGGCCAACAATCAAAGCCATCTTTTTAACTGTGAAGCACATGAAAGGCATCTGAAACATGACAGCAACAAAGAACAAGGAACTATTTGTCAACGCCAGTTGGTCATTGGGGAAGCTTAGGGGAGGAGACTGATGCTGTTTGTTTAAAACAAGCAAACAAAACCCTGACAGACAGACCATTTATCTGTATAGTGCTTCACTTGAAAATATTGGTGAAGGGAATACATCTTCACTTGGTTTCTAATAAAAGTGCTGACACACGCTGTTGTGGCCTTGCCCTGCCTTGGGGATAGAGGATGCCTCTCACAGGAAAGACCCTTTAAAAATAAGGGATCAGGCACAACACAGCAGTAGGTCAGCCTAGCCCCTTAGCAACACCAACAAGCAACACCCCCTGGCCAACCTGCAACACCATAGCATCTGCCAAGCTCGGACCAGCCTCCTCTGACTTCAAACCCAGCAGTTTTAGAGGAAAGCAGAGGAAGCAGGAAGGGTGGATTCATCCAGGGGTACCTCTTTCCTTCCTCCAAGCCAGACAAGCTGAGGAGCAGTGCCTTGAGCATCCTAGAATTGCCATGCAGAACAACTGCTCATGACTGCCAACAACACTGTGCTCCAGTCTGACTGGATCAGACAGGGCAGCTCCTGCTCTACACTGGCCCACCAAGAGCCTATGGAGCACAGAGTGGTGCATGACCCAGGCTCTGCTTGGTACTGCTCCACATGTCCTGGGTGCTGAAGACTGCTTCCCACACTGCCCAGGGCAACAGAAAGGACTATCCCACCTGATGATGGCATCTGCCATCCCAGGTGCCAGATGGCAGCTTTGCAAAGCAGGAGCAGGATCTCTGCACAAACAAGTGCAATGCAGAGGGGTGCTCGGATGGCTACAGGTCTGCCCTCCCTCTCACACCCTGTCACCCAATAGTTATTGTAACCACATCCTTACCAAATCCCCACGCACGAAGAAAAATACCATTAATGATACAAATGAGACCCAGGACCTGAAATGTGCCTAGCAGCATACTGGAGGTATGCAAAAAACCAGAAGCTTACTTGAATTTCCACTGCCCTCACTTTAGTACCTCAGCAGTGGGATTACTGGAGTCTGTCCCACCTTGGGTATTTCAGCAATGCTTAAACTACCCCCTTATTAGAGCAGGACTCATATTTGGGTTTAAGAAAGCAGACTACTGTACTTCACCTCTTGACTAAGGCTCTCTATACCCATCAGTCATCTCCTTCCCCACAATGGTTGATACTACACACCTCTATTTACAACACGGGGTAGCCAATTTGCCTCATGTTGCACACTCATGGCAGAACTGAGGGCTCCTGGGCTGCTCCCACTCCTCCCTAGACAGCCCTTGGCAGTAGCTGGACATGCTCTTTTCCAACATCACTACTTCTATTCAGGAAGCAAGTCTCGTTCCAGCTGAACACAGAAGCACAAACATGAGCATCAAATGTGACTTTCTCAGCTAAACCATGATCAGGGTAAACAAATGCTTCCAACAGTAGTGGATGGAGCAGGATTAGGGACTCCCTAGGAATGACTGTGCTACAGGGGAGTGATGCCTCTCCCCACTGCACCGAACCTATAGAGCACCTTCAGGCTTCTGTGTCCCCCCTCTGTGTCTGGTGTTCCCCTAAGCCCGCCCTGCTGTCCTGGGCCTCCCACCAGTCTCTCAGGGACCACGGGATGTGTGCTCCAAAATGGGAAGGTGCTACCAACTGAGGTTACCCAAGTCTTTCAATCCTGTTGTCCCTAACAATAAAAAAAAAAAAAACCAACAAACCAGCTCAACAAAATCACCCTTTTGCTTTATAAAGAGATGTGTGGAATTAAAG
>VWZP01007715.1:628648-758657 GCA_013396995.1 Dicaeum eximium | reverse complement strand
GAGGGGGAGGGGGCGCTCCACTGGCCCCCCAGCACAAATCCTTCCGGTTCCTAAAGGGAGCTCATCGCATCTCCCGGTGATTCACCGACGGTGTGTGCGGGTACGGGGGGGGTTCGCCTTTGCATGTCAGTCCAAGTTGCCTCGCTCGCTACAAAACCTGTGCTCCCTTTTGCAGCTGTCAGGGAGAGCGGGGAGGTGCATCTGGAAAAGGGGGTGGGGGTGGAGGTAAAATGTTGATAAATCCACCAGCCTTGATCTTCAGCTCCGTGCGGTGGAGTTTGGGGAGGGAAGGGAGATCTGGCGATGAGGGAGGAGGGCGAGGAGGACGGAGATGAATGGGGGTCGAGGGAGGGGGAAAGAGAAAATGGATTGTACCCCAGATTGCCACTGAATCTGCTGGGCTTCCCCCGCTCCCGCGCTCACACCATCGGGGCTCGGTGCAGGTTTCCCAGCATTACGGTGCACGGCAAAGCGCTGAGCCTGATTTCTGGGAGCCAGCGAGGTTTGCACAACTGCAGCAAGAAGCCAAATCAAAAAGCCAATCTGCGAGCCTCCAAACTCCACGTCACCTATCAGCTGGGAGCGAGCGCTGCAACAGAATTACAAGCCATGCATATTTATTCCTCTGAATCCAGGGGGGGATTTTCGGATCGTTTAAAGCGAGGCACGGCGAAACCAAGGCAAACCCTTTCCAAAATAAATAAAGGCAGAGCACGTCTTGCATGTAACACGCGCCCACACACCTCTACGAGGTCTCCGTCGGTATATATAGATAGAGATACACACTCACTGAGCAGGGATCACTCCTGTACCATCCAAGTATATTGACTTGACTTTGTGTATTTCAAGCAAGGTGGGGGAAGAACATGGTATTTGAGCCTCAGAGAAGAAGATATTGATTGCATATCTGATATTTAAAGCAGCTGCCAAACACTTCTGAGAGATTAAATATAGGCAATATAATTACACAGCCAGAGTTGGTCCTGGTATCCATTTGAAGCTGCATATGCTTGTGGAAAGCACCCAGTTATTTTTCTTAACCAAAGTCAAATAACAAGTTGTGAAACAGCAAATCATTTTAAGGTAAAAAAATACACATTGCCTCCAAAGTTGCTGTTTGACTCTGGCAGAAGACCGCTGGGGGCTGGTTTCCAGGACCATGGGACAAAGCAGTACATTTATGCCTCACACAAGACACATCAGGGTATTTGCACATGTTTGTCTCCCTTTAGGATCCCCTCTGTTTTTGCCCCAGCAGCTATGGGCAGACATGTCCCTCCAGGAGATTTACCTTCTGGCATGGCTTCTCACTTCTTTAAAGACCAGGTATTAGAAGGCAACAATCCCTGACACCGGGCTATCCTGCCAAAGGATGGTTTGTTTCACCCTCCAGAGAGAAGCTGTCCCCGGTCTGTTTGTCCCCAGTGACTCCCCATACCCCCCGAGGTGATGAAGGCCCGGAAGCTTTCCGGTGAGACCTGAGCACATGTGTAAGTGCAAACCACCCCTGTCAAAAGCAGCTGAATAAACTGCCATGAGAAACCTGAGCCCGAGTCCTCTGCTGGGCAAGAACTCTTACCTCAGCCAGGCAGAGGCAGCAGATGTACAAAGAGGGACGTGCAAAGGGCAGAAGAGTTACTGGGAGGGTGACATGTCAGAGAGTTGCACAGGTTTCATGCTGCCAGAAGTGGGTAAGGAAAGCTGCAAATGGACTGTGGTCCCCTCCAGCACAGCACAGACCACTAAGGCCCTAAGGTCAGCTGGTACATTCTAGTTATGGCTCCATAATAAGAGCAGCCCCTGGCCCCACACCTCAGCACAGAAGAGATCCAGAGCCCTGGATCCATTCTGGTCTGGCTACTTACTTTTATTACTTAGAGCAGGGCATGGAAGTTCAGGACGGACGCACAGCAGGAGGAGGCTACAAGGAGACAGATCTGCTGCAAATAATTTCAAGATGGCAGTACAAAAGATGGTGGCAGAACACCTTGTGGATCCCAGACTCAGCCTTTTATCTCCCCAAATGCCACCTGCCACTCCTGGTTTCCTCAAGTAACACAGAAAGGCAGCTCACCAGGTAGGGACGTAGTATGGGATGCACATGGGCCACAGACATGGCAAGATCCAACATATGCCAAAGTGCCAGACCTTTGGGTGCTGGCCAGCCCTGCACAGGGCTGCAGCCCTGAATGATGCTCCTGTGTGATGTCAGGGAGGGGAAGGGCTTTCTAGTGCCTGGGGGAACACGGCACGTGTGCATGTGTGGCCCATGGCATTTAAGTGCCTGGCAGTCTCACCCAAGCTGCAGAAGAACCCTTACTGACATCAACACATCAACAGCACAGCATCAGTGGCTGAAACCCAAGACTGTATGGATGCAGGGACTCTGGCACTGGCCAGTGTCACCTGATCTTCAGGTGGCCTCACACCCCTGCCAGAGAGGACAGCCCCCAAGAGTGGCAGCTCTCCAGTCACCTCCAACACCAAGCAAAGGAAACCGCCCCAGCTGGCACAGGGAAACTCTCCCAACCCACAGCTCATCATCAGGCAGTTCCAAACGACTGCTTGTGTTTAAGGCTCAGCAAGAGTGGGTCTGGAGCTGAGGAACTGCAGTACAAAATGCTCGTCAGCAGGAGCAAGCCCTGGGGGCAATACACAAATTTACAGTTGACAATAACTTAAGACAGACAGAGCTCTTTTTTGGTACACAGATGTTTCATTTCACCTCATCCCAGTACATAAAATCATGCCTAATACATTTAAGAAACGCTCCCAGGCATTTCCCTCTTTCCTTCCCTTCCGTATGGACCTGATCTTATGTTGCTCAGCTCAGGCACAAATTTTTCATCACAAGAGGGAGTATATGAAATTTTTTTATCTCCTTAGCCTTAAAGGTGTGCTTGCAAAGTAGTAACCTAAGATGAAAGCAACCTGTTTATATAAAAATACTATTTAAAATTCAAAAATACCCCCCAAAACTTCACAAAAAATCAACAACCTCTTGTTTATATTAGCTTTAACAATTAAAATACAGGGTGTTCAAATTCCTGGGCTGCTTAGCACAATCTCACTAAACAAGCATATTATTAGTTTTGAATGATTACCAAGACTGCTTGATGTTTCAAGTGTTACCTCACCTAAGGACCAGAGCTCATGGTTTTAAACTGACAGAGGGCTGATTTAGATTAGGCATAAGAAAGTTGCTTTTTTACGAAGAGGGCAGTGAAATACTGGCCCAGGTTGCCCAGAGAGATGGTAGGGATCCCATCCCTGAAAACATTAAAGGCTGGGTTGGATGGAGCTCTGAGCAACCTGATCTAGTTGAAGATGCCCTTGCTCATTGCAGAGGGCTGGAACTAGATTACCTTTAAAAGATCCCTTCCAACTTAAACTACTGTACGATTCTAACCCCAAACCACTGCAATTCCACCAGACAGAGGAATATTAAAAGAACACAGAATAGGTAGGGTTAGAATGGCCCACTGGAGGTCATCTGGTCCAGCCTCCCTGCTCACACAGGTCCCCTAGAGCATGTTACTCAGGATTGAGCACAGACGGCTTTTGGATAGTGCCACAAACTCTCTGGGCAACTGTTCCAGTGATCAGTCACCTGCACAGTAAAGAAGTTCTTCATCAAAGTGTGGGGACCATGAACAATCAGGACCTTAAATACTTGTCTCAAACCTGTCTGCAAGCTCTTGAGATTTGAAGCAGAACAAGAAATGGAGGCTCTGCTCTTCCTTTCCTTGTCCACCTAAAACTAGAGAAGATTCTTTTTAACGTAATCCATAGTTCCAACATCCCATGACTTCAGCCTTCTGCTGGCAACCATGCTGATAATAAAGACACTGACAGCAGAATGTACTCAACAGCAGTGTTATTGTTAAAGACAATGTGCATAACAGGCATTGACTTGCTCTGCCAGGCCAACAGCATCTACTGACATAAAAACCTGCCAGTGTCCTACGAATACCAGAGGAAACTCTGGGAGTGTGTTAGCTGAGTTTGAAAGGACCTGTTCTTTCTCCTTCATTCACCAGCTATGCACTTCACACATACAAATAAGAATTTCACACAGTTACCATCCAAAATTTCAGGCAGACAGGACCATATTATTGTTTTATTATTGCAGATATGACAAGCTGTAGGTTTGGCTCCTCCTTGAAAAATTTCTAGCTGAACAAGGCTTTAGGAATTGCTTCTACTATTGCTGTCCTCCTGCAATGTTTTGACCCTTGGCCTAATAACCCAAGAATTTGATTTAGACTAGATGTAAGAAAGAAAAAAACACCATATCAACCTGAATACAAGCAGACTGACTGCTTCTAACCTCAAACTCTTACAAAAGGGCTTGGCACAGCCCCCTTCTCTCAATTCAACACCTGATCTTGGCGAACCTGTGTTATGTTTTGGGCTATTTTTCCATAGCCTTGCTTTTCCTCCCTCACCAGCTTTCATCAGGTGCCTGCTCACATTTGTGTCAGAAGGGATGAGATAATGTGACATTTTATTAGTATGATGTATTTGCAGAGCCTTGAAATGAAGTTTTAAATCTGAGAAAAAATTACTTTCTAGGCAAAAGAGGAAAGGAGCCTCAATGTAGAAGGCAGCTTCAAGCCTATCCACAAGTAAAGAGCAAATGAACACAGTTCAAATGTAAAATTCTGGTTTTTACTTTTTCCTCCCATGAAAGCCTGTTTTGCAAACATGGCTAGAGCTCTGATAGCCAGGCTGAGCTTTACACACACAACAGTGTGCAAATTCTCACCAAACAAGTCATGGGACACCTGGGACAGTCCATGCACTCTTCACGGTGTTTCCCTATAACCAGGGACGATTCCTCCACAGGTCCTAGCAGATAGGGAGCTTGCCACAGGTGGGTAAAGATTCTTTGTGTATCCTTTGTACGCTGCTCAGAAAGGAGCAAATTATGGGTTTAAACTTTCTGACCCACAGATGTGTCTGTGGCAGCTGTAGGTTGCAATAAGACCCTCTAGTCTCATTGCAGAGCTTCCCAGGAGGTTAAATCTGGGGTCAGAGACCACCTTCCTCAGTTCTGGCTTATAATGAAGGGCAATTCTTTGTGCAGGCATCTTCACAAATGATTGTAGAGTAATGTAGAGACAAGCTCACATACAGGTGAGAGATACCACAAACATGTCCTGGCCTGGGCTTGCCAAGGGTTTTTTGTGCAAGGGAACAAGGAGCTAAAAAAAACCTTTAGGCAGCATTCAGACACCATGCAGAAACCTTCCAAAAGTAAAATACCTAACTAAGGAGGTATTAAGGATATAGGTATATAAGGATTAAGGTATATAAGGATAGCAACCAGTCAGTGGAAGTTCAGGGCAAGTCAAACCCCTTGAAAACTTCTGATGAGAAGTGACATCTTCCAAAGACTCTACCTGACAATAGAAAATGAGGGTACACTTCACAAACAGATTTTGATCATGATGGAATCCACAACACATGTTCATGCCAACATTTTCCATTTTAGCACTGGCTTCAGAAACTGTGTTGATCCATGGTCCATGGATTGACCACTGCAGGTTGCAGAGAAGTGGACATCTGTAGTGGAGCATACCCTCTGCTCAGGACAAGCACCCTGAGGCTTGGCCTGGCAAGCCAGTGTATCCTGGGGCAGGAAACAAGACTCATTCAAAGGGAATTTTTTCAGCATTTTAACTGCCATCCATGGGTGGTGGTCAGGGGACCTTCTCAGGTTGAGGAGCTCTGAGACTTTGCTTATTTTTGGTGTCTTAGAGCAATGGCCTAATAGCAACCCTATAACAAATTAGGTTATATGTTTTTGAGGGCTTTTTTCCAGGAAGAACCAATGGGACTCTGGGACTTTCAGGCTATGTGCCAGGACAAGGGGCACATTCAAAAAGGCCATTTCAACTGCAGTGACTACTAATGAGCAACAGCACCAACACTGCTTGTGATACACCCATTTTCTCAGCTGCAGAACAACAACATGAAGCTCAGATTACAGCAGTGGATTGGATCTGCTCCTACCCCACTCTCACTGAGGACCAAGGAACCTTGCCTCAGAGGAAGAGGTTTGGTAGACAGAAGACAACAACAAATAGTAACATGGCAAGAGGCCTGTAAGCATATCAGCACATTCTGATGGATTCTCACACGTGTCTTACAAAGCGTAGAAGAGGATTTAGCTCACAAAGTTGTCAATTCATTTAACAGCTTCCCAAAATAATTTTGAATACAAAAAAATCAATGGGAAAAGTTCATATTTCATTGATTTTGAAACCCAACAAAGACAAAAATCAATTGCACCACCACCACTCTGGTTTCCCTGTTAAACACTGGTACCAAGGTGTTTTTTCTGCTTCCCGCACCACATGCTGGCTCATAGCATGAAAAGAAAAAAAATCCATGTTTCTTAAGCTGCCAGTGTTTCATGGAGAGGACGACTCACAGCAATTCTAGAGCAGTAGCTGGTGCTTCAGCCATGCACTGCACACAGGCTGGTTTTCTAACACCTCTTTCAAACCATTCCTTCTGCATCCTGTGCCTTCACATTGTGGGTGAATTACTCCCTGCCCAGCACGTTTGCTAACAGGTTAAAACTGTGCTGTAATGAAAAGTGTTTGGGGTTATGTTACATTGTGGATAGCACATCAGTAGCAGGAGCATGTAATCCCTGTATTGGCTTTCAGTTCCTAAGGGTCTTCCACAGCAATTCACACTCTCCTACAGCCATCCTGTAGCTGCCCACCTTCACATGCAGTGGGTGCTCAGCTCTGGGGCAGCAAGTGCTGGTGTGGCTGAGGGTGCCCCTCCCTTAACCTCACAACAGCTTCTGGCAGGCTGGCAGACAAGGCTTCACACTGTGATTTGTCTCCACTCTGAGTATGCAAAATGCCAAAGCTGAAGGTCCCCAACTTCAGGAGATGTTACCAGATAGCACAGCTAGAGACCTTGATATCACTGTCCAGTGGGGATAACAATAAATGCTGGCTAAAGATTGCACAAAATTTTACAATTCCCCTAAGGTCAATGTAATAATTTTCTTAGCAAAACAGCTGAGACCTACTTAAAAAAAAAAAAGTCTCCTAAGGAATAGTGTCTCTTCTTTTACAAATCTGGGACAAAGTGAAGAATGCCAGATTGTCTCTTCCCCCTGAGCAGTTAGAAGAAAGCCGTGCTTCCCTCCAGGAGACTCTGATCCAGGTTTATAAAATCTGGGGGGGGGAGGAGGGGGGGTGGTTGTGAAAAAGAACTCTAAAGTAAATTAAGATCAGCTGTTAATGAAAGTTAGCAGTTTAATTAAAGGAGTGAACAGCTTGTGCACGGAGAGACCCATCCATCTCCAAGATACACCTGGCTTCTGTCCAGATCTGACAGGATCCAGGAAACACATATGGGATGAGTGCTCCTGGTGCCAAGTCTGACCCCAGACTACTCTGATGATGGTGGTAAGACAGAGACAGTTTCCCTTGGAAGAGACCTGTCATCATGACACCACACAAGGCCTGCTACCTCGCTCAGCACTAAAGATTCGACTTTAAATGTCTAGTTGTGTTGCAAAATCACCCTTCTGATATGTGTCATGTTTTGGGATTAAGTGGATGATAAAACACTGGTTATCCCTTTAAATGTTAATTTATTCAGGTTCTCCTAAAAGTTGAATTTACAAGAATATTATCTCTCGTTTTAAAAAAGTGCACAGCCAGAAAAGGACTTTGGCACATGCAACATATACCTATCACTGAATGGGTCAGATTGGAAGGGACCATCTGTTCTAACCTCCCTGTTCAAGCAGGGTCATTCTAGAGCACCTATATACCTATACATGCTTAGATCCTGCTGAACACAGTCCAAATGCCCTAGACACGCCATCACCACCTGAAGCAGTCCCACAGGATTGCTCCAACAACAGGATTTCACCCTCAGAGCAGTCAAAAAATTTCAGATAGGAATAAGTTAATTTGTGGCAAAAGACACAGCTGTGTGCAAAAAATAGGGTGATCTTTCATAGCCTGGGGTTTCTTTCTAAAGGGGTTTCTTCTACACACAATGTGTATTTTGTCCTGTACTTTGTACAGAGTTCTACATTCAGCCTCTGCCCCATTCTGTGCACTGTCTCCCACCTACACATTTCTTGCCCTTGCTCCTCTCATCACACATCCTCTTTAAGCCACTATTCATGTTGTTCCTATGGGGACATGGGTTTAAATGTTGCTCTTTGCCAACACTTCACATAAACTCCAAACTTGGAATAACCCTCCATGATAACTGATTTGTATCCTAGAATGTGCAGAACAAGTTTTGCTCTGGAGATAACAGGGGGAATAACTTGGAATGGCTGAAGCACTTCAGCCTGGAGAGTCTTGGGCTGCCTATCTCTGGCTCTCTGCTGGCAGAGGGAGGCTATGGCCATTTTGCACAGGCTCTGGTCTGTGTGGTTTCTGACATTCATTTTTTGCACTGCTGACCATCTTGCAGCTACAGAGCAGTAGCTTCCAGAAATCCTAGTCACACGAGTTGCTCATAGCATTGTTCACCAAATACACCAACCTTACCCCAAAGGCCAGGAGCAGAAACAGTGTAGAAAAACCCACCTCATCTCCAAATGCCACTAAGAGATTTGTCAGGGCTCACCACTGTACCAGCCACCTGAGCCACCCGTGACAGGAGTGACCCAGCATCACTCAGCAAAGCTGACAGCAGACAAGACCCATTTGGCAGCACTGACTCTTACAGCAGAACCCTAACATACCATGTACTTCCCACAGACTGGGAATTCCCAGCCTCTCCTTCCACCTGCCTAATTGCTCACAACTGGGAAATTAGGATTTTGGAAACTGCTGTCTGGTTACCGAATTTCCCTGCTGTAGGTTAGCAACTCCCAGAGCTATGGGAGGGACAGACCTGCTGGTCCTAGCTCTGCCCTGGCTTACTCCAGGAGCTTCAGCAACACCAGGCAGCTCCTCAAGTGCAAGAGGGGCATTACTGCTCTCCCAAAGCCACTACAAGGGCTAATTGCTTGACTCTTGTTGTGATGCTGTCCAGAAGATGAAGGTGTGGTCTAGCACATTCATTATGCAGCTTATTCCAGAAGCAGTATTTACTGGGCAAGGGAAATGGCATCCCAGAAGTGGCAGCATTACCAAGCAGCCTCCACCCCAGCATCATGTGGTTTTGCTCTCTCTGCAAGAGCAGTAAACCCTGCAGGGCTTAGAGTCCCTTTCAGCTGGTTCTGCTATGAACCACTGCACTCCCCTTTCAGCTGCTGACCCTACTGACATCATCTCACTGCTTTCAGCTGCATCTAGGAATGGACTGAGCCCTCACTCTATATGGCTATATTCCTATGGTATTCTATTTAACATCTTTCTAGCCCCTCAAGTACTTTCTTGAGAAGGAGAGTGTAGAGATGGCTCCATGTCCTACAGGACACAGACAGCACTGTGACTGCTGCTGGGGAACTAGGGAAAGAAAAGCCATCAGCTGCCACAGCCATCCCTGGGAGAAAGACCAATGCTCCCCTCTCCTCCTCTGGCTGGGAGAACATCTTCCCCCTGGGATCTCCCCTCTGCCCAACACTATCCCGTGGATCACCATGCCTCTAGGCATCCAGGCTGCCACCTCTCACCTACTACCCTCAGGAGCCTGGCAGCAGCTCCCTGGCTCAGGTCAGTGACAGATCCACTGTGCTCCCAAGGGAGGTGAAGGCCATAGCCTCCACTTCACATGCTGTAAGGATTTTAATCCCATCCCTGTAACAGCAAGCAGTGACAAAAGCATGCAACAGAGCCACGAGATCAGGCTTATTTCATAATGCCTTCAGAAAGGCAAAAAACCAGAAAGCACCTTTTATCTAGCCCCTGCATAGACAACTTCCTCCTTATTTCTTTATTGGTGGTTTTACAGTTTTTTACTGCCTGGATGAGACAGAGCTGTGGTTTGGACAGGCTGCAAGAGCAGCTCCCTTGTTGGACTTGTTAGGTAGGTATATTGCAATTGTGTCCGTTTCGATGAACAATGAATGTGTGTTCAGAAAAGGGAACAAAATAAAAGAGAAGATATTATTAGAAGGAGCAAAGCCTCGATGAGTCCCATCACTTCCCCAGCTGCTGCTGTGTCTAATCATTTTCATAGTATATCAGGAAGTGTGAAATCACCGATTAATTTCATGACAGAGGTTTTCATCACAGAAGGTGGGGATGTGAAACCACCTCCTGAATGCAATTGCAGGTGTGGGTTCATTCTCAGCTATTGAGTCTTCCTCCTTACCCTGGGTACCACTGGGGAAAAATGAGACAAAGCTGTCCAAACGAGGTCACTGTTTTTCTTTGATGAAAACAGGCAGATGAGTGCCAGTCCTTGCTATAGAAATGTCTCAGGATGCTTGAGATACTGAGCAGGGGAAGTTTCCTTCACAGATTTCTCAACAGCACAGAGTAAATAAGACACATTCACATTTTCTCTGGCTCTTGCACCTCTCAGCAGCAGTGAGGGCAGAGCTCTGACTTGGGTGCTCCAGCTGTGGAGCATTAAGCCCCCAGACTCAGCATCCAGGCATTGTCTGAATTGTCTGAGCATTCACTGCTCTTGGCTAGGTCAAGGGCCCCTACATCTTGTAAGGCCAGTTCAGGAAATGCAAACTCAGGGACTTTGGACAGCCAGAGGACCTGCAGATAATCCATCCTCACCCACATCCACAGCTGCCACTGTGAGACCTCTCTGTCCCCCTCTGCATTTACAGGGACAAGTGCAACAAGGTTCCAGCCAGCTTGGTGCTACTGCAGTGCATGGAGGGTGGTGCAGGGGGCTTCCAGTACCTGGAGTAGAGTACACATGAGATCAAACCAAATCCTAATCATATGGCAATCAGCTGGAACCTTTTCCACTGTGAGAAGTATAGCTCACACCACTCTGTAAGAGCTGCAGAAGAGCCAGGAGAAACAGTGCAGAATGGTGAAGGGCAGAAAGGAAAGCATGCTGCATCCAACACCTTCCAAGGGGAACTTGCAGGAGCAGAATGAAATTTGTACTCTGATCAGAATGTCAGAGCCACTAGCTCCTTCATGGAGCACAACAGACCTTTAAAAACAACTGCTTAGTTGAGGTCTGCTATTAAAAGGCAAGATCACAGACAAAGAGGCCATTGGTTTGCTCCTGACCTTGAACTGGACTGGAAGTTATTGTAGTCCCACTAGCCCTGCCTTACCCTCTCAACCTGCATAGAGACTTCTTGACACAGCCTACATCCCCCTTGTATGCTGCAGGTCCTTCTCCTTCACATGCCAGCCTGGCACAAGGTCACTGTCCTCCCTGGCATCACCCTCTGACAGTTTGTTGTCTAATAAACCTGGAGGGGAAGGGGCACAAACCTGGGCCAGCACCAATGAGCCTGCTTCCCTGGCATGCAATGGTGTTAGCCAGCACAACTGAAGTGACAGTCCCCAGGGCACTTGCCTTGACCCAGTCCACAAGGGAAGGGTAGCTTGGGCCAGGTTAGCACACAGGGGTGCAGGTACTGCTTGGTTTTCACCAGTGTCCAAACCAGACTGATCAGATAAGAACACTGGGACAGAGAGAAAGCCTTGAGCCAGGACACAAAACTAAATCAAAGTTTTATGGGCTAGGATGAAAGGGGAAGTACTTCAAAGTCTGCAACACATTAATTTTCCCTTCTGCTGTGGTTTTTCCTTCCCCCTTGTTGTAATATGATGGATCACTTGATAATGACAGGAGGTCGCTCTGACTGACATGTACACCCAGGATAAAGGGGAGCAGGAAATTGGATCTGAGCCTCTGTGCTGTATTTCCATGAGTTCTGGAGCCACCAGAAAGAGACTCTTGGTCAGGTTGCTAATGCCATCACATTCCCCACAGCTGCAGACATGCAGTCCTGTGTTCAATTTCCTGCAATCACTCCTTGTGTCTAGTGCACAGCCAAAGAACAGGAGTATAAAGTGTATCTGATTTTAAGACATACACTCATCAGGCATAAGCTCTGGCTACAGTAGGAAATTGAACTCTTGATGAAAATGGTTTTCACCAGGAAGCCTCCTTGTCTGTCATGGCCTTCCCCATTCTGTATTGTCTGGGGCTTAAGATCACAACTACTGCCTCTTTCACCAAGAAAACTTCTCTAGTATTTGCTTTTCTAGCCCCACTTTTTCTGTCCTCTGTGAGGAAAGCTCTTCCAGTGCATTGAGCCCCTTTCCCATCCCAACTGCTCTGGGCCACTGTGTAGGTAATACACTGAGCAAAGCACTTTAGTCGCCTTTACTCTGCTGCCTCCTGCATCCTACAGGAAAAGCTGGTTTATCTGCTGAAGGAAGTGGACCACAACAGAACAGGGGGAGATTTTCTAATACAATGAAAAAAAACCTTTGGATTCAGATCTGGCCTTGCAGGAGATATCAGAACACTGGGAATCTGTTCCTGCTGTGGGCTTTGCTGGATCCTCAAAGTCAAATCCCCTCTCTTGCCTCCTCAGTTGTTGGGCAGTCAGGAGGATGCTTTTCTACAAGGACCATGAGACTTGCAGCTGCAAAGACAGCCATGACATGGCACTGGGCACTACGTTCTGGATCCTACCCTACTGATACTTTGAAGAAGATAAAGCCTGTGAATCCCAGACTGGGGAAAGGCATTGCTACAGGTGCCTATTTCTGAACTGGATTCAAACAGCTTCTTATTGTAGAGGCTTCAGAGTGCAAACCTGGATTCACAGCCTTCACTCATCCCTTGTTATGGACAGCTTTTTGTACTTCTAGACTGAAACCTGAACAAAGATAGATGTAGTAAAATACTCAGGCAAGGTTTTTGCTCAAGTACAGCCAGGCAGTTCTAAGGAAAACAGCCCAAATATTTCATTAAAACACTGTATTTCTATTTTACATCTAAGGGCTGGACAAGCATCTGAACATGCACAAGTTTAAATTGCTTCCCACCTTTGGGTGAGCTGCCCTACATCCCCCAGGAAAGCAATTTTAATTGCCACACCACCTGGAATACTACCCAGCAACAATATTCTTTGCCTTGCTGCCCCAACAGGCTGTACAGACAAGATATTGATGCAGCAACCTGATGTAATCAAGAGCTATAAAAGGCAAAGCAGTAAATCATTCTGGATGCAACAGTCTGTCTGTGCACTTAGCCGTTTTTTACGTTTTCCAAAACATCCAATAAACAAAATTGCATTTAACCATTAACAGTCACATAGCAATATTCCTTGCAGAGCTTTTGCTCTCACAGTGGGTGGTGGTGGGGAAGGAACATGGCTTGGAAGTAGGTCAAGAAGTGTCCAGAATTAGGAATTACTTTACTTTTTTTTTTTTTCTCTCCAGCAGGTGAGTCATCTGAAACTTCTCACTGTTGAGCACAGCTTTTGGAAAAGGTGGCTCCCACTTCTCCTAGCATTAAATAGTCAACCATATTCTTTACTGAGCTTTCCCACAGTGCTCTTATGACTGACCATCAAGCCTACTTAAAAGACCTAAAATGAGAGATACAGCTCTGAGGGAAGCTTGTGCAAAACTAACTTTGCAGAAAGAAAGGGAATGAAGGTTTAGATCACCACAGAACCATCAACCCTAAAGGGCAAGAGCTGCCTAGGCAGAGGCAGAAATGCTGCTGCAGCTTTCCACCTTTTCTCCTAGCAAAAGCTGCCATTCCCCAGAGATGCAGGCTCAGGGAAGCTGAGGAAAAGCACACAAGGGCAGTAGGAAAAGAGCCTCTCTCTAGAGGACCAGGAGGCCAGAGTCCTCTCCACAGCACAGAGGAGGGTCATGGTCCCCTTGCTTCTCGGGACTTGGTATTTCAACAACACCCACAGAAACACAAAGCCACCTGACAGATTTCAGATACTCTAAAGTGCATTTTTGTTCCAGTCCACGAGATGAGCTTTGCTTTTTCTTTGTATCTCAAGACTCCAGTTTCCAAATAAAGAATCAGTCAAGCTATAAGGAGGGTAAATGAGATCAATAATTCCTATCAGCTTTTAAAGTGACTAAAATACAGCTAAGAATGTGGAAAGAACCACACATTAGGCAAAAGCAGAGGCATTTTCTCATTTTACCTTTGTCTACATTCCTGAGAAGGAGGGGAAGACAAAGCTTCTTTCTTTACCTACCTGACCTCAAAAATAAGAAACTCCATTGCCTCAGGAGAGACAAAATCATAGCAGCATCTCAGGCTTTCCTTAAAAATTGTGGCCCACCTGAGCAGCCTCATCCCAGCAGATTCATGGCAGGTGAGCTATTGAACCAGCCACATCTGCAGGTGGGTGGGTGGTGGCCAAGCGTCCCTGACAGCTGCAGAGCTAGCTTAACTTACCCCAGCTGAAAATTTTCCCCACTGGCTGACATTTAACTGCCCTGTTTTTCCCAGGATTTATCAAGAAGTCAGGCACTCAAGGTGACTCATCGCCAGCTAAGCCGGAGCCAGCAAGAGCTGTCACACTGTGCAGTGCTCTGGCTGCCCAGGGGGGCTGTCAGTAAAGCAGTGACCGCATCCTCCCCTGCCTGAACAACTCAGGCATCGGCAGCGTGTGGCAGGGCATCACTCAGGTTGGATAAACCCCTCCTGTGCACTCCAAGTGTGCATGATGGGGAGCTTCTCCCTCTGTATTGCAATGGGGCAATGCAACAAAATTCAGTTTTGCCAGGGCACGTAGTGAGCATTCCAACTGGTTCGCATGCAGCTACACCCGGATAAAGAGGAAGAAAATCCCTAACCATAATCACCTGTCAAATATCTTGCCCCTTCCCCCACTCCCTGCCAACCTGCTCTTGATTTTCAAAGGGTTTGAGGATAAAGCCAAGCAGGTGAACTGGAGGCAGCAGTGCCCACAAAGGCTGGAGCAGGAGGTGGCATGGACACAAGAGGCGCTGCCCCAGGCTGCTCTGGCAGCACAGCCCTGTCTGCACAGCACTGCACGGGCCCTTCTCCTGCTCATCCCAAAGGCCAGGCTCACTACAGGGATGCAATTGGAGATGGATGCTGCAGAGCAGGCTGGGCCAAAAGGCAGCCAGCCCTGCGGGTGCCCGAGAGCGACAAACACACGGGACAATGCACAGGCCATGCACTGGAGGTGAGCGATAAACACACGGGACAATGCACAGGCCAAGCACTGGAGGAGAGCGATAAACACACGGGACAATGCACAGGCCATGCACTGGAGGGGAGCGATAAACACACGGGACAGTGCACAGGCCATGCACTGGAGGGTGCCGCCACTGCAGCCCACGCACGGGGCTGGGGAGGAGCCGGCCCGCTGCGGAGAAGCCCTGGCCGTGTGGGCAAAGGGAGGACTTTGCGTTTGGAATTATGCCAAGGGATCCGGGACAGCTCTGCCTGACATTAATATGTTTGGCACGGCATTAAAAAAGAGGAGCAAATGGAATAGGAGGCCAAAGTAGCAGCCTTGATGTAGGACATGAAAGGAGACATTTGCTATCAGATCAGAGACAAGGAGGCGCCTCTGGAGGGAAAAAAAAAAAAAAAACCCAAAAAAAACCAACGCTTGAATGGCTGCTGAACAGCTGTGTGATGGGCAGGAATTTGGAAAGAGCTGCTTCTCATTCAAAGACACACACAAACCTGCGTTTCCCTGGCTTATTTCACAGAGGAGTTATGCAGGAAGGAGATGTGGGATGAAGCAGTGTTCAAACAGTGCTGCTAAAAGCTGTGGAAGACTGAATTGAGTGCATAGGATGAACAATAACAATGAAGCCACACGAAGTTTGTCACTGGGATCTCTGTACTGGAAAAAAAAAGAAGTGGAAATTACCCAATGTGGGAAGGTAATCCTCTATTTGAATAGTGGAAACTGCATTTTTAGATTTACTGTGAGAACCAGATTAATCCAACAGCACTGAACACAGCACTCATTTTGTGGGCCAGGATTTTTCCTTTCAGTTTAGGCTGTAGTGAGTGCCTGCTCCAAAGACATATTTTTAGATATCTGGTTTGATTCTCCTTAGATACCAAACATACTGTAGATTACACCATTTAATTTTTGTTCAAGCTGGTTAGCACTTTAGTACAGAGAAAATAAACTTTAAATAGCTTGTTGCTGCAGAAACAAGGGTATGTACCAGCCATGATGCAGTCCAAGAGCCAAAGAAAAATCTTCATAAAACTACACAAACCACCCAGAAGCAGTCCTTTCAACACAGAAATGAAAGGATCTGAAAGAGCATGGCAGAAATTTCATTAGCCATAGCCATGCCACCATGGAGAAGACAGCATCCAAATACCATTGGGGAATACATTTCTGCAGATAAAGGGAAGTCACCATCACTGGAGTTGCCTATGGGAAAGCTCCTAGGGGACATGAGATTTTAAAGCTGGAAACATCTGCATAGACAAGTGACATTTGACAGCAAGAACTGGATAGAGTCAGGTGACAAATGTTGAGTTATGGGAGCAACCAGCCTGTGGTACAATGCTTTCTGGAACACAGCTAGCTTTCAGTAGCTTAAGATGTTAAAATTAATATCTTATATTTTTAACTGATCTACACTATTTCAAGCAGAAATTTTTGAGCCTGAGGCAGGGATTACTCAATGTGTTTAGACAGTGTGGCTTGTGTAAGAAGGCAGCCTGGAGGAGGTACAACACTTTTCCAAGGTTTTGTGACAATGCCAATATCAGAAGAGAGGACTTCTGACAGCCCCTGCTATTTGTTTGCACAGCACATACACAAGAAGATCTCTTTGAGCTCTGCTTAGGTGGTTGCACATCTTTCTACCCCTGCAATGTGGGCAGAAGAAGTGCTGCCCACAGGAACCATGCAGTAGTCCCTGCCTACCACCACATCCCACCTGCAATAACACCTTGAGGAGCCCAAAGGGGAATATGGTGGTGCAAAAGGCACCGCAAAGCACCAGATCCAGTCTGGGCAAAGGTGAAAAAAGCAAAGAGCAAGCAAATGTAATTAAAGTGTTTTAAAACCTAAAACCAAACCAACATCAGGAAAAAAAAAAAAAAAAAAGCAAAGTAGACCTATTCTGAGCAGTGGCAAATTGGCCCTGGAAAAGCAGTGCAAATTATTAGAAGATAAGGAAAAACTACCCCCCAAACTGCCTCTTGTATTTAAAAATCACGTAAACACCAGGTGGATTTTAGCTCCTTAATATGCATTCTCCATCCTTACAAATACAAGTCATGCAGGTAAAACGAGAAAGGTGAGAGGGGTGACAATGAAGGACAGTGGTTGGCATCACCAAAGTACACTCCTTTCCTTAGGAGGCAATACAGCTTTCCTCTGACTGCTCTCATGCCATACCCAAAGCTTTCCAAAATCACAGAGGGACTAGGGAACCTCTCCCTCTGAAAAGCTGAGGGTTCTCTGAGAGACTCCAGCAGGTAGGAGCTGATGGATACAGGGCATTGCCTGGGACTCTTACTGGTTCAGACCTGTTCTTACACAGGAGCTCCTTGCTTGCTGCTGTCTGGGCACTCAAGCAAAATGGTCTTCCTGGGCTCATTCTGCAGATGGGTGTCTCCAGGAGAGGCTGTGCTCACAGTGCCCAGTCAGCCCTCTTTGCTCTGAGCCTTCAGTGCTGGTTTAGCCACAAGGGAGGGGCAGCTTGCCCTGCCCCGGCGCTGTCCCCTGGGATGCTGACAGGACTGGGAGAAACCACTGGCAGGGGAGGTGCACAAGGGCTTTGGTCTGCAAAGCTGAGCTTACTAAACACCATGGAGTCCTTGGCCAGGTGGCAGTTCTGGGACACAACCCTGCCAGCAGCTTGGCTGAGGGCAACCATGGCCACCAGTTCCTTCCCAACCCATCCACAGGGGGAAAGATGCCTCAAATAGACTTTGAGTTGGAGCACAGCCAGGATTTGGCCCTGTGCAACATTTAAATAAGCTTCTTTAGCTATATTTGGACCTCTGAAATACTCCCAGGTTTTGAGATGGCTTCCCAGAACAATGAAGTGCTCCTATGGATCTGTATGCTCTGTCTCTCCTGTCTCCATAACACTCCAATCCCAGCAGCTAGAAACATTGCCCAGGCAGAAAAAGACAAGAACACCAGTAACTTGCCTGTGGTTTCAGGGAAATGGAAGCAGAATAGCAAGCCTCAACCCTACAAATGGTTTTCTTTGAGTGCATAATTCTTAATTATATACTTAAGCAAAGCCTAGAGTAATTTAGTAAGTTAAGCATGTAATTCCACTTTAACTGATGGGTGAGTCCCTAAAGCAAATGCTTATGTGTACACAGGGCTGCTCCCTAACTCAGCCAAGATTCACTGGGGAGCCAGAGAGGCCTCGCTTGGGTGGCACTAGGGATGCTCTAGCAAGGCTCCATTACTGATGTGCACACAAGTGGATGACAAAGCCATGCCCCAGATTTGTACCATGAACCCAAGTCACCAAGAGAGCAACTCTGGGTGAAAATAACCCACTTCTACTGGAAAACGGGAGGTGGGGGGACAGATGCAGGCTGAGGAAGGCTATCCAGTCTCATTCATACGCTGCAGTGGGCAGCCCTAAAGCCTCCCCACCAACTCTGCCCCTCTCCACCGGCTAGCATGGCTCCAGCAGCAGCAGCTCCAGGGGCAGCACAGGGATTGGGGGACCATGCTGCTGCCCAGCCCAGCTCCTTCCACTGGTGCCTGCTTGCTGCACTCATGGTCTGGCTGCTCTCTGTCTCCATACTCTTAGCATGAAGTTTCCATTTCCACCTTCAGTCAAGTCATGAAGCAGCATATCAAGTGAAAACATACAAGAAAGAGGAGAAAGCCAGCACCATGGCTTAATTAATCTTATGGGTGGCTGCCATGCAGCAGGAGGAAGTGTAAACATGAGACCAAAGTCTTGGCACACTGCAGAAACAACACACTTCTGTTGCCAGTACAGTGGAGAAGGGATTTAATACAATACACAAGGGAAGAAGTGGAGGGAAGAAGGGGGAGGAGATGAGGATTGCCTGACACTTCTGGGCACCTTAAGGAAGCTGTGTGACAACAGGGCCTGTTTAAAGGATTGCAGCACTAATTGCACATCCATGTTGTTCAGTAAGGAAGGTCACCTGAGCCACAAATGACATCTGCACCAAAGCACAGAGAAGTGCAGTGAATGGCCTGGGCATGCAGCAGCCCCTCTCCCCAAGCACTTGTATCCCTCATGCTTCTTTACCTTGCAGGGGCAAATACCCAGCACTGAATAATGTGCTCAAGGCTAGTGCCAACCACTCCTCTAATTCTCACAGCTAGTGCCCCCTGCCAAAGCTGAGCCAGGGGTAGAGAGGGAACAGCTACAAGAGACCTCTAACCACTTGAGCTGCCTGCTAACAGCACGAAGGAATTTATCCACTGCGGAGGATCATTGTTCTGGATAGTGTAAATTAGGTTTTGTCTTCTTACCAGTGTATGAAGGCTAGACAAAGGTCAGGAATAAGAAGGAATTACTCCCTTTTCCTGGATGTAGCAAAGACAGGATGTGTCTAATTACAAATGGAGACACTGACAGACTTTTTCTACCTCCTTAGAAAGTAAGGAACGATTTCATTCAAGAGCAACATCAGTAATTTCTCCAAGGCCAGCAGTCAGTTCAAACTAGACAGCACAAATGCTCATTGGCATTTCAGAGGTGAACAGCAAGTAAACATTCATAGCTGAACAGATACCCTGCTCTCTTCCTTGTGTTAGATATGATTTTTTCATAGGCAAAAGAAAATATAAAAAAAAAGTCACTACTAAGTAGCTTCCATTAAGGCACATAACATCACCTTGCCAGGGCTGCCAACCCTGTGGGCAGGAAACTGGATGAACATCCCAAAGCATGTTTCATGTGCTGCCTTTTATTCCAGCTGGATACAGTTTGGTGGGTAGAATCACCTAGGAAGAGATGTGTGAGGAGACAACCAGCAGAGATGCATGAAGGAGGAAGCCACATAAAACTGAGGAGCTGGAAGGGGGAGGAAGCATGCAGCAGGGAGGAGATGGGTCTGTCCTGGCCGGCACAAATATCACTCAGTCAGTGTGTGACTCAGTCAATCCACTCTGAGCTTGACATTTCTCTTGGTAGAAGATGTCCTCTCCCCACTTTCTCCGCTCTGATGCACTGATACTTTCATTTCAAAAGGTGACATGATTACAAGGAATGCTAAAAATACACATGGGCTTTCATTCCACTCCCCCGTCACTGGTGAAACAAAATTTCCAGCTTTCCTGTTAGCCACAAACAGTGATTTAATCTGAAAGGCATGTGGGAGAACAAGACCTCTGCTTTATTTTCATTATCTTCTCCTTTTATGAAACACCATCATCCAAGGTGGAGCCCAGTCTAGCTGTTTGGATGATCATTAGTTAGCACTCTTAGTCCAGCCAAAAGGGAGACAACCTTTCTCCTGCCCATCCTTCAATCTTCCAGCCCTTCGGCATGATTAAAGGGTACTCTAGCCCAGTAGCATCCAAACTGCCCTTGCTATTGCCCAGAGGTGCTCACAGCCCCTTCCTTGCCCTAAGGGTGAGGGTACAGCAGACACACAGAGCCCAGGCTCATCACACATGTAGCAGCCAGACACTCCCCCAGAACACAAGGCTCCCAGTAGCTGGGCACCACAGAAGTCCTGCCAGCTGCCTGACACCCCTAGGAAGCCCTGGGGGCCAGTTCACAGGCTGGGTAAGTTGTCCTTCCTGAGGGAACAGGGCACATGGATGCATAGATCAGGTGGTCCAAGATACATTCCAGACCAGAGATGAATGCCCAGTCAGTCTCTCCTGCACAAAGCCAGGGGAGCATTTAAAACCAAGAGGGTTTAAGAAAACAAAGAGTTAGCTACACAAACATTAAACTTTCCTTGTTGCAAATGCTCAATGCACTTGCAATTCTCTGGGGGAAATATTTAAAAATCGGCCTATGGATGATATCAGACAGACTTTTTGCAGGGGAAATCTTATAAAGGATGGGAAAGAATTTAATAAAATTACAGTTTATTCATATAACATTAGATCACTATAAACTTTATCTAGCTTTAAATGCTTTTATGTAACATCTGAAACATGTTGGTATTTTGCTGCGGTTTGAAAGACATATCAAAATACTAAGTTATGGTAATTCCTACTTATGCATTAGGTATTCAAAATAGAAGCCTTAATTGCAAGCTGCAAATGCTATAAATGGCAGGCAATAAATCTCGACAACAGGGGATCAAAAGGAAAGAATACCCAGTAACATGGTTGTTTTTATCTAAAACCAGGAGACATTAGTCTGGTACAAGACCTCAGTTGTTAGAGGGAAAATTTTCCCTCAAGTGACAGATTCTATGAAATACTTCTGTATTAGGACAATTAAGAAAATACAAACATTTCTACTCAGGATCACTGTCAGTATCCCACAACTCAGAGGCTGACATTGGCTTTTCTTTGTCTTCTCAAAAGAAAATGTCTTTATGTCTCTGATTTGTACAGACAAAAGCACAGGAATATTGAAAGGTACTTGTTTAAATACACACTCCAAAATTTTCAAAATGTCATAGAAGAAAAGGGCAACTGAAAGCATTTTTTTGTTGTCCCCAAATTTTTGATTCTCTTAAAATCAGATATTTACACATGAGAAAAGCTTTTTGAGGTGGACATTTTGTGGCAGCACATAAGCCTCGTATAACAACTTCATAGTGAAGACATCTTTATGTACAAACCCAGCACATTCACTTTATGTTGTAGTTATTGATCAAGAGATCGTTTAAGTATAGAATTTGTATTAAGGGCTAAGGAATCACTCCCTTGGGAACAAAGAAGCAAGTTCCTTAGTAAAATCAGAAACAAGAATTCTCTCTACAGAAAAATTAAGCAGAGAGAGGATGACCTTTTGCTTGAACTACAGGATATAAGAATTCATTGCTTTAAAAGATTCTTTTATTTAAAGAACTTCCACGTGTGCTTGAACCAACTGAAACAGTTTTTCAGCTCCTATGAAATGAAGTCAAAAGTGAACCGACTAAATAACATGTGTGTGTGCGTGTACATACATAAATAAAAACTGTGAGAGTTTCAAAAAGCTCCAAAGACATTCTGTGGGGCTGCTGCCCCAAGGACGGCCTTGTCTGAGCGCTGCCAGGACCTGGGCTCCAAGCTGCAGCACCTGTGGGACTGACAGGCCCTTCCTGCATGCTATATCCCATTCCTACAGCATCTGTGGGACTGCCAGGCCCTTCTTCCATGCTATATTCCATTGATACAGCACCTGTGGGACTGCCAGGCCCTTCTTCCATGCTATATTCCATTGATACAGCACCTGTGGGACTGCCAGGCCCTTCTTCCATGCTATATTCCATTGATACAGCACCTGTGGGACTGCCAGGCCCTTCTTCCATGCTATATTCCATTGATACAGCACCTGTGGGACTGCCAGGCCCTTCTTCCATGCTATATTCCATTGATACAGCACCTGTGGGACTGCCAGGCCCTTCTTCCATGCTATATTCCATTGATACAGCACCTGTGGGACTGCCAGGCCCTTCTTCCATGCTATATTCCATTGATACAGCACCTGTGGGACTGCCAGGCCCTTCTTCCATGCTATATTCCATTGATACAGCACCTGTGGGACTGCCAGGCCCTTCTTCCATGCTATATTCCATTGATACAGCACCTGTGGGACTGCCAGGCCCTTCTTCCATGCTATATTCCATTGATACAGCACCTGTGGGACTGCCAGGCCCTTCTTCCATGCTATATTCCATTGATACAGCACCTGTGGGACTGCCAGGCCCTTCTTCCATGCTATATTCCATTGATACAGCACCTGTGGGACTGCCAGGCCCTTCTTCCATGCTATATTCCATTGATACAGCACCTGTGGGACTGCCAGGCCCTTCTTCCATGCTATATTCCATTGATACAGCACCTGTGGGACTGACAGCTACGCTGCCAGGCCCTTCCTCCATGCCGTGTTCCATTCCCACACAAACGCGGTGCTCACCCGGCAGTGCCCTCCCAGCGCACGGGGTTCCTGTTGTGCCTCCATCGGAACATTATCCCGTCCTGCCCAAGGCTCTGCACCGAGCCAGCAGTGCAAGGCTGCAGTTTTCCCAGCTCAGCTCTATTTCCCGACTCGGAGACATGCCAGGGCCCCGACATGAGGCAGGAAGCGGGCCGCAGGCGAGTGTGACACTTCTCTATTCGCCTTCTAATGGGATAATGAAGTGCGATTTCAGGTAGTAACAGCTCCTACTCCACATCGCAGGCCTGAGGCCATGTACTCACAGAAGAAAGAAGCTATCTTGGGTAAACAGATTTCACTCGGACTGAAAATTTTCAGTGTTCATTCAGCGATTTGTTTTGCGAAAGCTGTTTCATTGGCTTCCCTGCCGTTATCGATTCAAATACTTCTGCTGATTATTTGGAGCACAGCTAAGATTTGCTCAGATGCTGCAGTTATCTGGGACTCACCGACTGGTGAGCGAGCTTCTTCCTTCAGAGAACTCGTCAGATTACTTACACTGGAGCAAGGCTCACTGCCACATCCGAAAATGAGGGCTTTCCTATCCCCTAAGGAGAGCCCAAATGCTCCTAGGTCTGCTCAAACCTCTTCAAAGAGACAGAGAGATTGCCTTCAAATTAACCGTGGCTTATTATTTGTTTCTACCTTTTCCTTTTTTAGTAACAAACCAGTCATAATTAATCATGATTGCTTTGAGTGAATCTAATTGCAGTGTTCCCTAAAGCATAGCAACACTCCCTCCACATCCAGCCAACCAAAATAGAAAAATCACATCCCAAAAATAGCAGCAAAAGACAGTGAATAAAACCTGGCCTCCAACAATTTGTGTCATTAGACCAGACAGATATTTGAGACAAAATCAGCTGAGAGACTAACACTCTGTAAGATATTGCAGCCTTCCAATAAAAGCCAGCCAGAGGGTTTTTGCAGCAGAAACTTCCTACATCCCTCTCTATGCAAAGAGCTGGCTGGTGCTGCCCCAGAAAGTGGCTTTGGAGGGCACATGGCCAGCCCTCCCAAGGGGAAAGGCTAATTCACAGCATCCTACACATACCTCGTCTACAAAGGACAGCTGCAGAGACAAAGGTGGAGTTTTTAAGTGATCTCTGCCAAAACAAGGACTGGAAGATATCCTATAGTTACTGTGTTTGATTTAAGAATGCTGGAGTGAAATGCCTTTAATTGAGTTACACACAAGGTTCCACTATATCATTTTATGGTCTCTTCCAGAGATAATATATATTGTTTCTGGTTCCACAAGTGAGTTGGGGAAAAACACAAAACATAACAAACCACCCAGATCAAATTCATAGGTCTGTGTATAAAAGCCAGGATTAGATAAGGTTTTCAAGCACTAAGTGTGGCTGGCAATTACTGTGTCTCTTGTGGATACTTAGCTCTGGATTTAGGGAGTTTACAAACCTAGAGAGATACAAACATATTATCACAGTATTTTAAGGTCTTCCTACATCAGAGATGTTTTTACTGGCCCCAGAACCCCATTCATGTAAGGGTGAAAAGCTCTCAAAGGACTTACCAGTGGTTATCTTCCAAAAATGCTTGGGTTATAGATCCTCAAAGCATTAAAGCAGCCTTTAAAAAGTAAGGAACCTGCTGTTGCAGATAAATGTTTTTAGTGGCTTTCAACAGAAGAGACTCAAGCTACACTACAATTTCTCCTACTCTAGAGCACTGAGACCCACCTGCCTTTTGAAACAGAAGTAATTCAGGGCAATGCATTTCAGCTGTACTTGCAAGGCATGTTAAACGGAACTTGACTTCTAAAAGCTGCCAGGTCTCTTAAAGAGCAGGAATGATAGCAGTTACAGATGGGTATAAATTAGGAAGTCGCTGAGCCCAGTCTGCTGCCAGGCCAGGTAGAGTCCCCAGGGGCAGTACAAGCCAAAATTCCAATTGATACTATAATTGATCTTAGCCAAAAGGTCAAGAAGTGATGATGGGGAGGGGGCTAAGGACAAAAGTGACTTACAGCTGCCTCTATGTCCTCTGCAGAGGAGATGCAGGCAAACCTCTCTGGAATAATACTTAGAATTTATCATGTTAGGCAGATGGTATTTGACTTGCTGCTCTTAATATATAATCCTGAAAGGTCTGTTGCAGTTATCTCCTGTAATAATAATTGTTTTGCATGTTGCAAGAAACCTCAAACAGTGTCAATAAAGTAGTCTCACAGGGCCAGTTTGCTGACATTCTGTTTGTGCCCTTGCTGTACACAAGGTTATCTTTAATGGCAGAAAGTATTTTTTTATTGCTCCCTGATGACTTAGAGGAGACTGTGGATCCTCTGACCTTATTGTCCATACAACATGAGCTTTGGCTGAAGGATGGTCTAAGCAAAACTTTGCTTTTGAAGTAGGAAAGATATATTTCCTTATCTTATTTCATCCAGCAGACAGGATGCATTCAGTCCTGACTATAATATGACTTACCCTTGTCCGTGCCATGATTTTTCAGATTTTGTCAGAAAGGTAGCTTACATACATTGCTGGGATTGCAATTTCTATCTAAACACCAGTGTGACACACTAAGATAGTTCTTGATCATTGTAATAAGAATTTACTGAGAGAATCTTTTTTTAAGTTGTCAAGAAACATATCAAATTTTCAAGAGAAAGAAATAATTTTATTTTTTTTTAATGGCAATATCAGAGCTGCCCAAATTTTCCAACTTATTCAGAGCTGGTAATCCTGTTGCCAAAGAGTCAAGGCAGACAGGCCAAAAGCACTTGCAGAGGTATGCAGGCCTTTACTGTTTTTGCAAGCACTCATCCCAAAGTTCGGTCTTAACATCCATGAAAGTCAAACAAGGAGACTTCTTGGGATCCAGCTCACCCAAAACAAGACTTAAAAAGGCAGAGTGATCAAAACTCATCACTCAAGTGCTTTCCAAGATCAGTGGAAGGGGGGAAGGAGCAGAGCACTGTTCCACACCCACCTTGGCACACATCTACCCCTCAATGAGATGATCACTGCATGCGATGATGTAAATGTTTGCATAGACATTCGACTTCTATGAAGCTACCACATGTCAGTGGGAAAATAAAGTCTCTCCTGGGCAACCTGGGCAGGCAATTGCTGCACGGAGCCAGGTCCTGCTAAGGCAACCATCCTCATCCCTCAGAGGTGATCCCTGCAAGTCCCCACCTTGGCAGGGCATTAATGGTGAAGGGACACTATTCTCCAGATCTCCACTGTATGTGTACAGAGAGGAAAATACATTATTTGGGGCTGCCTAAATAGGTGTGTTTCTATTACACATATATTTGATATATAATGCAGGCCCTCTAAAAACAGCTTTACAGTCATATGACAACCCATAAGAGATTATGGGTTTAAGCTATTATGTATTTTCCAAATTTTAGATCTTCTGTTACACCCCTTATGCAAAGAGAGCAGAGTTGTGAATCCTCCAAGGGCAAAAGAAACTTCTCCAAGGACAAAAGAACTAGGCACAGAGACACCTCCATCAACTGCTGCAGCAGTTCCTAGATTACAGAATCTCCAGGCAGAGAGTACAGAACTAACACCTCTTCTCCTCCTGGTTTCTTGGCATTACCTGAACACACAGAAAGGGAAAGACAGAGAGACTGTATGGAGTATGTGTCTGTAAAGTGCATAGTGCACACCAGTGACAGAACTTTTAAGATCATGAGCAGTATGTGAGAGAAAAATGGACCTGTCAGGTAACACTGCACAACCCTGTGTAGCTTCAAGGGACAAAGACTGCTCAATTTTTAATTTCTGTTGTGAATAATTCATTACAAGGCTAAGAAATCTTCTTGAATAGATGAAAGATAGGAGATAAAGGTCTCCTTCTCCTATTCATATTCCAAATCACTGCCCAGCCAACTGGGTCTGTCCATACAAAGTATGAGTTTCCATATCCAGCTTTTTATTGCAAAGTCAGAAACTTCAGCCCACTGAAAAATGAACATGTTCCACGCTGGTCCTGGAAGATATACTGAAATTCAAACATTCAAAGAAATATTTAAGATGTTTCAATTTCTGGTTATTTAAAATATAGGGTGTTTTACATTAATGGAAACATATTGTGAGTATTCCCAGCTGTTTCTCTGCAATGACTTCTCTAAGCCAAGTTGCAAAACACTGTCATATTTCTCTTTTAAATCTTCCCAGAAAACCCCTATCAGGGCTAGGGTGAACGTTTAAAAATTTGATCAAAGTGTATTCAAGTTCATCTTGATTTAAGGGATGATAAAAACAAAACCTACACATTTTGCTATTATTCCAGCATAGCCAATTAGGATGTTTGTACTTCACAGGGAGCACTCAGCCCAAAAGGCCTGTTACAGGGAATGTGCAATCTCAGATTTTTGTGCTGAAAATATGTGTTTATCTTTAATCACATCTTTAATCCCATCTGAGTCAGGATGTTTGCAAGGCAAAAGAGCATCTGTGGTGGTGGGGTGGACAACCAAATACTGGTGAGACATGAGTCCTGAACTGTATGGACTGTAGAAACTTCAAATACACATGAACATGAGTAGGACTGAAGTATTTCCATCTTTATTTGCCAGTTTGTTGCTAGACAGCTAACTTAAAATTATGGAAACCCTGAACCAAGCACACAAGCAGCGGTGATGTCTTTTTTTACACTGGGAAAAATCTTGGGTTTCTCCTTAATGTATCATGACATATGAGCATGCTGTTTGAATATCTAAAGTGACATAATTTAACAGGAACTGAAAAAATAAATTTAGGCTGTGGAATTAGCAAAAGCAGGGAGGAAAAAGAATTAGTTTTCGAGGACACTTCATCAGTTGGTGTAAAACTTGCATTGTGATTACCTGGCACAGCAGAATAATGAATGCAATATGGGGTAGGTCTTTTCTTATGAGTTACTGAGCAGTGAAGTGCTCTGTTAAATTGCAGGAGTGCCACTTTCTGGATGCAGGTGTGCACATCTGGTGAGGAGAAGGCTGGCACGCCCAGCCACAGGGGTGTGCAGTCACTTCCTCGTCAGTAAAGAGCATCAGCACTCACCAACTAACAGAGGAACTGACTGGTGAACGCTAAAAAAAGATATTTTACAATTTTTTTTTAAATCTGGTTGATTGACATTTTGCAATCTGTTCATTGAGAAAGACCTATTTTTGATAGATTTACTCTTATCGAGAACACTTTCTGTGAAAAGCTTTGAAAACTGTTGAAGCATTTTGGGCTGTCAATCTTATAAGTCAAAACTACATTTTTAAGATCAGTGGTGGTTTTTCATTTCCAGAGTTAAGGTACCTGATAAAGAAGAATCAAGAATGGAAAAACATGAAAAACAAAATAAAACACTGTACTTCATCCAAATAAAAGTATTTCTAAAACCACTAACTTGCAAAATATTATATCTGACTTTTCATTTGGACCTGAGTATTTTTGAGCTCAGTCGTTTTTCCTGAGACAAAAATAATTTTCCTTTCTATTCTATCCAGAGGGACCAGTTAGAAAAAAAAAAAAATACTGTTTTCTATTACTATTTTTGTCCCTAAGCATTTTTGCTTTACGTATTTTTTTTCTACTTTCCTTCCTTTCCTTTCCTTTCTTAAAATGCCCTATCTACTAAAAAGCAGAAGAAAATTGAGCCTGGAACTCAAGATTCTTTGCTCTTGCTCTCCTCTTTTCCTCTGTTTATTCAGAAGGAGTAAGAAAAGAGCTATATTAAGCTGAAATTTTATTCTGCTGTTCTCTGTTGAACAAAAGATAGTCCACTAAAGCCACTAAATCACAGATAACACTTCTCTGGGCAACATTATTAGGAACTGACAGCTGGAGATAGATGAAGATCTCATCTTTTAAAGAAAAAAGTACATTTAATTTCCTTTGTACATAAAATAGAGAGCACATCATTGTGTATCTGAAGATAAAAAGAGATCCCAGTGTATGCTGGGTGCCATCCTTACAGAGATACAATACTGGTCTCTGTTCTGAGCTTATATTCAAATTCATTTAGAAACAACTATTCTTCAATTCATGGTAGCCAGTGAACTTTAAAAAAATAGGGTGACATTTTCCAGCCAGTTCCATTAGAAAATAACAGCTCAGAGAATTAATTGTTACCTTTTGGGAGGAACACTGCAAGACAGTTCTGCAGGACAGAGAGAGGAGGGAGAATGGATCTGTAAGGCAGAGAGATGGGTTTGGCCCTGGTCCTCAAGGGATCATCCTGGGAGCCCCGAGGCCTCCTGGAGGTTGATGCCATAATGGATTGATACTGAACACACACAGTGGGGTTGGTATTGAACATCAAGAATCTCCTCAACCGCCTTGAAACAGACATGCTAAAAAGCTATGGGCATTTTTTCCACCAGCTGAGGCACATCATGCCAGGCTCCAAACGTGCTGGGTGAAAGGGAATGAATTTCTTCTACAGAGGCACTGGCAATGTACAGAATGCCCTTATTTCTGGGGGACTTTTTTGATGTGGTTTTCTTTTCCTTCCTCAAGGAACCTGTAACGATGACACATATACTATTCACATTTGCAATGTATAAACATATTTCATATGTCCTTTCTGCAGCACTATCCCCTGTTGCTTCGGTTGCATTTGATTTTAACATGTCCCAAGCAGCATGGAAACAGTGAGGGTGAAATTTAGTTTGCCTGTGTTAAGCAAGACAGTTATACATGCAGTTAAACACATGTTTAACAAGAAAATATGGCCAGTCTGATTCCAGTGGTATGAAAGACTGCTTTTGGCTCCTGGGGAAGAGTACAAGTTTTAAGAAAAACAGCTGTATGGAGCTTTTGTTTCTAAGTCTAGAGAGTATTTGTGTGTTGGCTGAGTCTGGTTGCAAGCCTTTATAAGAAATGAAGGCCTAACACTAAGCAATTACTTTCCTTGGATTAAAGGCTTCTACTTTGCCAGTCTAAAATAAGAGTGGAAATTCTTTTGAAAACCTTACTCCACTGAAGGATGAAAGGTGGTTTTCCACTGAAAACACTGGCAATAAGCAACCCTTCTAACCATAACAGCTTTAAGGAAAATTTTTTTACCATCTTCATGTAAAAATAGTTATTCTGCTTTCCTAAGACTTCAAATCATGCCCTTCTTTCTTTTCTTTTTTTTTTTTCAAGTGGACATAGTTAGTAGCAAAGGATAATATTATATTAGGCTTTCCCATTTCTTGCAGAAATAAGTGCCTCTGGAAAATACAGAATATAAAATGAAACTTGCCCTGGATTTAAGCTGGAAATGCAAACATAGCAAGTCAGAGCAAATGCAAGATCATCAAGAAATACAAGATCTGTGTAGTTATTTCACACAGTGAAAACGACTGTTTTGAGTTTCCCCCATACACAGGTAAGTGCAGTGAAACACAAAGTGTCCATGTAAAACATCCAATGAACACTGACCTTCAAATTTCTCTAAATTGCTGCTTCTCTGTGAAGAAATGGATTTCTTCCCCTGCTTTTTGGCACTGGTCCCCAGCTGATGATGGGATAGACTTAAGTTGCTTTTCAGAAGTTTCTGCATTCTATATTCTGATCTAAAACTCCCATCACTCATGTCTTATTACACCATGACCTATCTTTTTTGGGTACTGGACCCTTTTTCTAGACCTTGGAAGATCACTATGAGCAAGATTGCTCTCTGTATTTTGATTCTGTAAGTTTTAAACATCCAACTGCTCCTCCAGAAGTATTTAGGAACTTCAAAATTCAACTGCTGTGCTATTCAATAGTTTTGAAAGCTTTTTTGCACCACAGCAGCTACAGCTTTTACTAAGGCTCTCCTTCATCTGTTACAGCTGAACTGAGATATTGAGCATTTTGGGTCACCCACGCATCTGCACATTCGAAGTGCTGTAGGAAAATAACTCTCAATAAGCAGGATCCACAGGGCAGATCTCACACAGAGGTCTGGGCAGCATTTTGAGCTGCAGACAGCTGCCACCAGGAACCATCCAGGCAGATACCCACTTATCTGTGGTGCTATGCTGACCTCTCCCTGTCTCTGGAGACAGGTGCCCCAGATTTCTTCCAATTCTGTGTCCTGCTGCTTTTCTTGTTATGGAAGATCCCAAAGACCAACCTTGCTACAGTTTCTGAGAGAGATAAACAACTTCTCCTTTACTGTCAGAACAGGGATTTCAAAACTCATTTTTCAGCCCACATACACACAGACACCTAGCCAGGCTTGCTTCTTTTATTTCTAATTGCAGCAACACTGATTAGAAGATCTGGCTTCTTCAGTCCTCTCTTTTACCTTTGTAATACTGAACACCTCTCACTAAAGCCTTGCTTTCATTCTCCTCAGACCTGTGTATGCCAGTTACCAAAGAAGATGCAAAAATGCCAGTCAGTGTCTCAGACTGACAATTGTACTTAATTACCTCTGACCCACTCCACGCACAGACGTTTGGAATTATGATTCAGGAGCTGAACAAAGCTGTCTTCAGAAGCCTTAAAGATAACTAGAAGTGCTCTGACTGGCTTTCAAAAGGATAGTTCAAATAAGCAGCCAAACTGAGCATGAATTCTGAACTAACTGAAGTTTGCCTCTCCTGCTACTGTTATGAACTGTAATTCTCCACATTTCTGGAGTGCCTTCTACTCTAAGTTGCATGACAACTTAAGAGACTTAATTGGCTCTCAACGTGCCTTTCAAAAGTATTATTTCCAATTCAATGGTAAGAAAAGCACAGCATAAAGCCATTGCTCAAGTGCATGGCAATAAAGATGAATTGCTGGAATAGCCCTTCCCATTTTATGAAAAGCTTCTGTACCAGCTATTGTTGGTTTGGGGTTGCTTGTAATTCATAAATGAGTCAGCATTAAATAAATTATTAAAATAAATCAGCATTAAAAAACATGGTGGGGTTTTATTTTAATGGACAATCAGTAGATATAGGCTGTCTTCTAAAATGGAAGTTGAAAAGAAGGGCAAGTTGGAAAGTTTTCCAACTGCATATCATTTTTTCTCAGAGATGCTAAGATAAATCCATTACTTTCCAGAGAGGCCACTTCAAAGGTAGTTACAAATATGCCCTGAGAAACGACAGGATTTAGTGCCTAAGAAAAAGGGAAAGGCAGGGGGACCCTAAAACCAGCAAACAATCAACTAAGATTGGGTCCTAAGTTAAGACATAAGAAATTGCTCCATATAAGTAATTATTTACAACTACATTCTAAACCTGCTGAAATAAGATGACCATTCCCAAAACAGTCTTTGCAGAATATCAAATTACTAAAAATACACAGGATATTTCAGTGAGTGTTTTGTTCATCAAGTAAACTGATAATCTTAAGGGCTTCATGCAAGAGAAATATCTTTGCTTTTTCCCATGGAGAAAGGGGCTGCTTCTCCTCCACATGCTGTGAAAACTGCTTTTTTTTTCTTAGAAAGCCATGTGTTTATTTCAGGAGCAGCACTGGCCCATGTTGTGAGCCATCCTGCAAGCCCAGGAGCTGAGCACGCCTCTCCATATGCAAAGCAATGGCAGCTTCCCATCTCCTTCAATCAAAGCAGGGAAAAGGAAGATGTGCATCCTCTCAAAAAGGCAGTGAACTTGCAGAGTACACACCAGTGGGGGATGTAAAGATACATTTCCAGTGGTCCAGCTCTCACTGTAACAGTAGCAGTGATGCAGTAAGAGTCCTGAGAGAACACTGTCAGTGTAGCCAAAGCTCTGATCTCCTCTGAATGATCAATCTTACAGTCAGTGGAACTGCATCTGAACTTGAATTTAAAAGCTGAAAAAGTTTTTAACAAGTTAAGCAGTATTAATTATTCCTTATTTGTCATATTTTATTTCCCTAACGACAAAACAATTAAACCAATTTCCTCCTTGTCTAGGTCTAGCACAGCTTAATGCCTCTGTATGCTAGTTTTTCACTGGTATCCCTATAGCATTTATTATTACCTACTCTTGCATTGTTCCTCTTATTCCTCTCCTGGGTGGTTTAGTTTGTTCATACTTTGATTTGGAAGCAGAGATATCTATGACATTGAACAGGGAAATACACAAACACACAGCTCCAACTTTGTTCCAGATTCCATCCACCACTTCCTGATGGTTTTCACAACTCTATCAGAAGAAAACATGAACAAAACATGCCTAAGATATTTCATGTGATGCTTTATGAATTCCTTTATAACTCCCTAAAAATCAGTGTTAATTCTTCCTCCTGAGTGAAAGACTGGCCCTCACCACTAACAGTCTAAAGAAAATGAAGTGCTGAGAGAAGATTTACATGAGGGCAAGGAGGCTACCCTAAAAAAGTGTCCAAAAGGACATCCAGATTACATTTGACACATCCTGTAGAGGGAAGTAAAGCCACACCTTTTCCAAAGACAGTTCCAAAAGACTTTACATATAGGTGTCACTGAGAGTTTTGAAAGGAGAATCTGCTGTTAATGTGTGCTCTACTGCTCCATTCCTCTGATGAGGAGTTTCACAAGTCTGTTGCAACATCTTATTAAAAGCATAATTTCATTTTAAAAATTGAGTAGATGCTTCTTCACTGAACTCTCGCAGCAGAAGGGTCCTGAATGTTAGCCCAACATCCTCTAACAGCAAAGATTTAGCACAAAAAGACAAATATAAAAAGACAAGCATTCCAGAAGAATTGACTGGAACATAAGAGATTGCTATGCACATGCACAAATATACATGTAATAATACATGTAAGATTAGCTTTGCCACTATGTAGTGGTTCAAGAAGATTCTGCTACAATATTTACTCACAGAGAAGCAGCACAGCTCTTTGCAAGGAAGAGTTCTTCCAATTTAAACTGAGAGGTTCCAGAGCAGAGGTCCAGCCTGCATGAAGGTAGTGATAAACTAATCACAGAAATTTAACCACACTAAACAAATCTAATTTGACCAATTATCAGCTGACACTCAGTACATGCCTTTATGCAGTCCCTGGAAATGAAACACAAGAGTTTTATTTAGGCAAAATTGGACCCATTGTTCTGAACAGCTCATATGCCTGTGGAGTCCCTTCCAAGCTAAAAAGCCTGAAGTCATGCAGGGGCTCCCTGAAGCAGCACTTATCTGGTCACACACATCTAGATGACAGCACTGTTGTTCTCATTAGGATGACAACTTCTGGTACTGACAAGTGACTCTTGAAATGTTATTCCTTGCTGAAGCAGTTTTGAATGTTAGAGACTGAAAAACAATAGGGTATTCTCAGTAGAATAATCAGCTTTTTTTAATTGAAAAATCCACATATACAGCTGTGGTACTTTACACAAATGGATTCAAACAAAGAGGTTCATATAATACAGTGCCTTTTAGACTGATCTCACAGTTACTTATACATACACCAGCTAAATTGTTCAGTGCAAATGCTCCCATGGCTGTTCCTGACACTGGATTAAAAATTAAGACAGTCCAGCCTGAGTTTTTTTTCCGCAGGCACCAAAGGAGGTTTGCTCAGTCACTCTGTCTTGAGACGGAGAGCCTCCCGTCGTTGTTTCTGAACTGTCCTGGAATCTTCCCACAGACTGGGTCCTCTGATGTTCTCCCAGTTATCCAAGTTAGATTTATCCAGCTTCTGCAGACAAACAGGAAAAATAACAGGGTCACCTTGATGGATCCATGTTTTAAAGTACATATGATTCCAAACTGATTTATTTTTTCACAAGAAACTCAATGTCATCATTGGGTTGATGAACTTTGATCTACCCTGTGTGAGAAGTTCAACAAGAAGGAAGAAAAACCTAGAAGTTATCCATATAGCTAATAAATGACTAAGGTAGGCATTACTGCATCTGCTTGTCAGCAGGTGAGTAACATTTAAGGAGAGGAAGCAATGCAGCATCTGAGCAAGACTGAAGATACCTTGTATTCACTTTTTCTCCTCTCACTTTGTTTTACAGATCTGTTCTTCAACTGCAAGTCTGCCAAGCATTGAAGTGGTAGGAGTGACAAGCATTGGTATAGCTCAAACAGAAAGATTAGTAATTAGTGAGCTGAAGTATCCTGTCAGCAAAAATACAAAGCATGCTGGAAAAGATTCATTATTTAGCACAAAGAGAGACAGCAACAGTGCAAACCCCTTCCATTCTTGTGGTTCTAACTTGAGAGAGGTATGCAATGCTTTCTGCTGACTAGTTTCCCACCGCACCCAGCCACCACAGACAGGCCTCTTACTAAGTCATACATGAGATATGCTAACTGACTGAACTGTCAGGTATTGAAAAACTAGATTTAATTACCTTCTTGCCTATTCCTATCATCCTCCTCACAACTACCAATGACTTAGAGGCGACAAAAATGAAGAACAGGCACCCTTCTGAACTCACCTACCATGTGCTGCAGTCAAAGAACACAAACAAGTATTGCATCCTCACAGTCCTACTGGCAGAGGTTTAGCTTTCCCTTCCCAGGACACAGACCTCAAGTCTCACATGCCAGCTGTGGAACAGCATGTTGGACAGGATAGGGAGACTGAGGAGAGGGTCTGCACCACTGCCATAATCAGCACTGTCCTAGACCTGATCTGTGATCAAGGCCTCATCTCAGCAAATGCTGTAAAAATACACCAGAAAATATTTCACCCTGCCCTGAGCCTGTGGCCTAATTTGTCTACTATCAATCATTCAAATAAATGGCTAACACCCAGGGACTTGAATGATAGTTGCAGAACAGAATAGACCTGCTGCTTAGTTCATGTTATGTAAAAGTTTCCTGACACTTCTACAATTGAGGAATTTGCAATGAGGTTAGTCAGATATCAAAAGAAATTAGGCAACACTCTACAGAAGATATATGAGAACACATGCACAAACATAGCAGACTTTCACAAGTAAGAGCAACTGATTTTTTTGCACAGTAGAGTTGGCATAGGTCTTTCTGAAGAATTGTCTTTACTACTTTATACATCTTATGCTTAGCTGCTACTTCATTTCAACCAGAAGGGATAGGAGCTGACATGGAAGGAGAGAGAAGGAGGAAAGGCACTCATCATCTCACACAACAGCGACTATCTCCTCTGATTGCAAATTCAAAATTTAACATCTGATTCTAATGGAAGCTTCAAGGAAACTACACTTAAAACAACCTTGTGCTTTAAACGAAGGGATGCATGCTGATTTAATTCAACACAAAGGTATCGCACACCTGTGAGGATCTCAACTATTCCGAAGTTGTTTGTCTCCCAAAGCCTGAACATGAGTCAACTTTTAAAATAAGTACAACAAAATTTGTGGTATCTAAAGATAGGCTACATAAAGAAGTCTATCAAAGAGACATGTGTACTGAAGATCTTCACCAAAAAGTTCATATTAATTTGTCCCTGAAACTTCTTTACAGAGAAGTTTTTCAAAACCAGGAAGCATTTCAAAACTACAGTATCCAAACAACCCAGTACCAGAAAGTATCTTGGCAGTTTCCAATAGAAATCACAAAGGTACCTAGAAAACACACTGGGATACACTGACAGAATAAAATAACCAAGGGTTATGTGCAGTGAATGGCATTGCCTGAGATGACAAATAAGATCAATTCATCAATTAATATATAAAGAAATAAAGGTTCTGATGCATACATAGGAAGACTGTATTTTTTTATTACCATTACATTTATAGAGATCACGAACATTTTGTGTCATGTATACACACTTTGTAGTATCTTACTGCAATTCAAGAAGAAAGCACCTTCCTTACTACCATGGGACAGTACCTGCAAAAATTTAGTTATTGGATAGTTATCAGTCATCAGAAGGCAGAATGATTCGACATTCCAAGTTTCTGAACTGATGCTATCCAATTTTGGAATAACAGAGCACTCCTGTTGCATGTGGATAAGCATAAGAAGGAGTATTGCTACTGAAAGGGGATGTGAAAATCTGTTCTGCAATGCTTTCCTATTGAATAGCTATTTTTATGTATATCTGCGCTGGCTCTGGATGGAGTAGAGTTAAATTTTTTTATAGTAGCAAGTATAGGGATATGTTTTGGATTTGTGTTGAAAACAGTGTTGGTAACACAGGGATGTTTTCATTACGGCTGAGCAGCTCACACAGTGCCAAGGCTGTCTCTGCTTCTCACTCCACCCCACCTGCCAGTGAGCTAAAGGTGCACAGGAGGGGACACAGCTAGGGCAGGTGACCCCAACTGAGCACAGGGATATCCCACACCATACAGCACCGTGCTCAGCATGTAAAGCTGGGGGAAGAAGGAGAACAGGGGGACATTCAGAGAGATGGCGTTTGTCTTTCAAAGCAACCTTCAGATGTGATGGAGCCCTGCTCTCCTGGGAATGGCTGAACACCTGCTGCCCATGGTAAAACAGGTAAATGCATTCCCTGTTTTGCTTTCTTACACCAGCACCTTATGTTTTAGCTATTAAACTATCTTCATCTCAATCTACAAGCTTCCTCACTTTTACCCTTCCAAATCTGTCCTCAATCCCATCATGGGGGAGTGAGTGGAGCTTGGCTGCTGGGGTTAAACCAGGACAGTACCTCACACACAGCTGAGGAAAGCCCTACCCTTTTTGCTTGGTCACTGACATAAAAATTCTTACAACAGAATCATCCCAGAATAAATAGCCACCTTAGATGTAGGCCAAGACATGCACATAGCTACATTTTAAATTCACTTTAGCAATGAGAATAAGACCAGATTGACAGTCCTCTTAATTAGGCGCAGAACAAGCTGCAGAGTTACACAGCTCCTTCAGATTGCCTGAGCTGTACAGTGAGAATTCAGACAAGCAGCTAGTTCCGCTCTTCAGATGAAGCTGAAGTCCACATCTTTCATTCTTTCTGGCTAGGTATTCTTAATTTTTTTTTTAGCCACTTGGACTCTGCCTACCTAACTTTATGAAGACCTCACACCACATGTTAAACTACTTCCAGCTTTTACTAAACTGAAATTCATATGAACTGGAAGGCTAAAAACCAAAAGACTTCTCCTAATTCAAATGTACTAAACACTCAATCATTGGAGACTACAATGAAATGTAATCTGATCAGATCAGCAGCACTTTTCCTGCTTGTCTCAAATAGCCCAAAGGATATTGAAAATTAGCTGTTTAAATAAGATGAGTATAGTCCATTAAATCCACTGATTCACTCCCTAAATCAGCTAAACTGCCTCTTAAGAGTACAGGACTGACAGAAGCTGTAAATTTAAGGAAAAAATGCAGTTATTCAGACAGGCACAGTGAAAAAGAAAAATATGTTCAACTGTTTGCCACACTTGACTTTTAAGACTTGTTAAACAGCTTGACTGGTGCAAAGGTACCAAAAAGGACATAAAAAAGACTTTCACTTAATTGCTGGTTCAAATACCTGGCTTAAGTAGAAGTTATAAGCCTCTGACAGCCTTAAAATAAAATTTTAAAAAAGAGTTTGAATTCTACTCTTGCAAGATAGTCTCCATGCCACAATACATAAACTGAAGTCTGCAGAAATTCATTTAGAGCTATTAGTGTTCAGGCTGAGTGAATTCAAGGTGGCCACTTGCAGAAAATCTTTGGCTTTAGCCTCAGTTTCTCATATGTGAAAGGAGGGATAAGAGGACACTGTTTACTTTACAGCTTGATGAGATAAATTCTGTGATGAACACCACAGAAAGAAATAGCTATGATATAGAGAGACAATTATTTCCATCATTATAGTAAGTAAACCCATTTGCAGACAAAAGATGAGCCAGGGAAAAATATCCTCATGGCTATAAGAGTCAGTGAAAGAATTAAACCAATTGAACAGTCTGTTTTTAAAGGTGTCAAAAAAGCCTGAAGGGACAAAAGGTATATTGAGGAGCTCTATAATGATATATAGATGAAAAGGTACAGAATTACAGCTAACACTGAATCTGCTGTCTTGTGCATGACTGAAAAATCTTAACTTCATCATCACACTAATATGGCTGTAGTGGGGTTTTTCATATAACTCTTTCCCAGAGCCATCTTTTCGACATCTCATTTTCTTAATATAAACTGGGTGTTACTTACTTTGCCTAGGAAGTGACATAATTTAATATCTGCAATTAGTGATTTAATAATCTGGGATTTAATAGCCCATGATTAGTGATTGAATCTTCAGTTTAAAAAGAAGGGGATTTTTTCCAATTAGAGAATGTATAGTTTCTATGATATTAGTAAACAAGCAAGTTAGTAAGCAGCAAAATATGGCCAGAATAAGATTGTTTTTTGTTCATTAAGGGAAGAATTGCAGGGGGTGATGGGGGACTGGCATGGAAGCATCCAGAGAGCTGCTTCTCCTTTTGGCTTTGCTGAAGGCTGGCAAAAACCAATAGAGGCTTTGTTGCTTAATTCAGTGGGATCCAATAGCATTCATCTATGGCACAATTAATTAACTTATGGTGAACTGGTTTAAGAGACTCTTTCCCCATGCATTGTTTTCCCTTTAATTATGCCAATTTAACGATGTGGGGCTGTGCTCCAACCAGAAACAACAAAATAATTTAGGAAAATAAATTCATACTGCTTATGAACAAATGCTATAGAAGCACAGATTATGGAAACACTTGAACTGGCTGAAGGAAACACTGGGTGAAGAGAGAAACATCTTTGAGTGACCATGTCACAGAAGATGTGTATTGAGGAACTGCACCACCAGTGCAATCTTTTCCCCATACAAAGCATGCAAACAGGACTTGACTCCACCTCAGAGGTGTCAGAGTCTAATTAATGTTCAGAGAGTACACTCATAGTTTTATGTGAAGGTGTTATAGTGATACAAAGTGCTCAGTAAACTAAACAAGTATATCACTCAGTTAAACTACATGATTACACAGCCTTGAATTTTTAACATAAGAGAAAATAACATGAGACAGACTTCCATCTGGAATTTGGCCTTGCCATGATTTCCTTCTAATTTACAAGCAGTTTTCCTTAAAATTCAGAATCTCTTATAAACCACAATAAATCTCAGAGGATAATCCAGTGCCATTTATGCATTACACCTGCAGGTCACCCAAGATGGACTTGTCAGTCCAAAAGATTCACAAGCTTTATGACAAAGTCAAGAGAATGCGTGCATGGGTCATTTACTTTCAGTGTATCTTCTTTTCCTAAGCAAAAACGAAACTCAGAAAGGTCCAACATAAATAATAGCATGATTGCAGTAGTACAACTTAAAGATCAAACATCCCAAATTCAGCAAATTCCAGTTTTAACTGAGCAATTAAGTACATTTAGGATAGTTTTCATTTCTCTCTTACAGAAAAGTTTTATCAAGTTATGGTTATTCTGCCCCAGAAAGAGAGATGCTGCTTAGTAAGATTTATCCCTAAATTCACTACTTGGAAGACCTAGCCAAGTCAATAGAACCAAGGAATTTCCCAAATCTGACTGCTTGGTCTTGCTAAGTTTATATCATACTTAACTTTGTAAAGGGATGTCCTAGTTACTGCAGCACAAGTCTCTAAAATAGGAGCAGCCAGGGACAGATTTTTGGGATGTTTGCAGCATCTTTTTCAACTAAATAAAGGTGAACTTGACTGAATGTGTGATCTTTAACAGTACAGGAGACCAGTAAGAGTAAAAAATTACATTTCTGTTGTTGTTAAGAAGAGCATACAGATTTCTACAGTCCAGAAAGCCCTCCTGACACCAATGAAATGGTTTATTTCAAACAACTTGGTAAGACTATGAATACTTGGAAGTGTGGACAATTTTTTTACCTTCTGTATATAAAATCTGGCACAGTCTGTCCTTCTAATAAAGATAAAAAAGATACTCTAATAAAAAAAGGATGAGGTGTACCAGGATAAAAAAAAATATGAGACCCATGAGTCACACATGGTGTTTTTCCTTCTGAAGAGATATGAAAAACAAGGTTTCTTATGTGAGAGGGAAAAGCTGCAATGAATACCACAGCAAAGGACTAAGAGATTACCACAAGAAATGATCAGTTACCACCATGAAACTACTAACAGAAGTGTGTGGGCATAAGAAAAGAAACAACTAAAGAAGGTTTACAACAACAGTGTCAAATTAAATTTAAATCCAGGCCATTAAGTAACTACTTTAAAGCAACCACACTCCTTCAAACCAGCAGTCAACCTTACCAAGGACTTGACCCTTCTGAATTGGTGGGCTCCATCTCCTGCCTCTCACATGCTCCCCTCTCTACCCTGGTCTCAGTTGGTTCAAGTAACATTCACCAGTTAGTGTAGTTTAGGACTTCTGCTTCTCCTTTAGACTTCCCTGCTAATTTTCCACTCGCCTCTCTTCCAGAATTTGCTTATCAATTTATATGCAGAAACAGAATGCTTCTCTCTGTTCAGAAACTATGATTTGGGCTAAATATTAACAGGGTAATTTCAAATCTTTCAGCCATAAACAGTTTTTCAGTAACATCAATGGCTACTGTTTGATTTGTGCTGTCGGACAATTTCTCATAGGGAAAAAAAATCCTCCTGTTTCTTCTCTGTGGCTAACATCCCCTTTCTAATTGATGAGGACAGTAATAGGAGCATTATTCCCATAATGTACTGCCAGTAACAGTAAAGCTACTTCTCAGCAATAGTGCTGAATGTACAGTTCACAAATAATACGTGACTAACTCTACCTTTCATTCTACCAGAACTAACAGGCCTTCAAATCAAATCAGAAAGACTTCTGTATTAGGAATATCAAGGCATCTTTTTAAATTTTTACAAGCATGAAGTTTTAGAAGGTAAGGTCTGGGGTATTTCTAGAGCTGGAAGGTATTTTGGTTTTGAACTGCATTGTGCTTAAATACTATTTATGTTAGAGCTCTAAGATGGCACAGGAGGACACACTGGCTCTCCAATGACTTGAGGGGAAGATGCTATAAACAAGATGGATTATTACATATTGACTTACCAACAGCATTTCCCTCAGCCTTTGAACTTCTCAGTGATGCCTCCCAGCTATATCTGGCCAAATACCAAGTTTTACCAGACAGACAATGAAGTCAGGGGTTAAACTTGGGAACTTCTCCATTCAATTTTTAGAAATTTGATTGTTTAGCTCAGAAGTGTGCAAACTCCATGGTCAGCCTCCACCAGAATCTTGCATATCATTTTTCTGTTCAATCAGTAAGCCTGTCAGGACAAGCAGTAACCCATTCTCTGACAGTAACTTGCTATAGCAGAGTACATTTTTCTAGTATAGTTTCAACATTAAATAATGATGGGTAACAATAATTTGAGAAGCAAAGAATTGTATAATGCAAGAATAGTATAGTGCAAGAATAATGCAAGAATTGTATAGTGCAAGAATTGTATAATAATTAAAAAAAAAATTAAAATTTTAAAAAATTTTAAAATTTAAAATTAAAATTTAAATTTTTTTTTTAAAAAAAAGTGTTTCACATTTAGACTTGATTGTCCATGTGGACATCATCTGGAAGTACACTGGCAATCACAAAATATTCCAGATAGTGTTTTTGAAATTGGCTGAAAACGGAGAAAAAAAATCTAAGAAAAAGGAACAAGAGAATTTTCTTGCAAAAAGCCACTTTGCCTGGTTGCTGAGACAATAATTCCTTCAAAATTATCAGTTTGGCTGTATCATCTTCAGAAGGAGACAATGAGAGAAACATACACAGCCTCGGCTGTGTAGCTAAATTCCCACACACTACATTAAGTTATTTCAGAGTATTTAATACCAAAGATCCAACAATTCCCCACTGGAGGCCCATAAGCAAGGCAGAAGTGCTTAACATTTTCACCTAGTGAGCTGCACAAGTTCCCCACACTGGCAGCGTGGCAGAAGCTAGCAGCATTCCTTAACACAATAAATGAAAGAATTCAGCCATGATGTGTGCATACAACTTGCTCTACTCAAACTTTTGGGGTTTTTTCTGACTGAGACAACACACAGTGTTGGCCCTAGCGTGGTAAGAGATGGTCAATTTTTGTGGCATTAAAACCCAAGAAAACACACATGGAATGCAAGTTGATTCTAAGGATTCTATTTTGGAGAGTGGAGAAAGGGTGATGAGAATAGATAATTCATAACAGTCCCAACCATGTTTGCTGTCTGACTGATAATCACTCACCTTGTTTTCCATCTATTAGACATCAGTGTCTTCTTAATGGATAAAAAAAGTGCAAACGCAACACATATGAAAGAAACAGCTCTCAGTTAAGGAAAAATCCTGTGCTAAGAGATGACCACAAAAGAATTTACAGGACTATTAAATAGAGATGCATTCCAGAAATAACACCAGTAAAAAGTAACACCCTGTGAACTTTACTCTGGAAGCTTTCTTCCTGCAAGAGACTTTTCCACCAGAATTCTTCCTGTGCCATACCCATCACCAAATTCGACTTCTTGTGTTTCTCTATGAAAAACTATGAACATAGTTTATAGTTTGAACATATTGAACTATGGTACAGGAAACTACTGAGATGTCAAGAATAAAAGGTCAAAACTATAGGTTGTCTATGGACTGTGCATCCACTCAGAATAAAATGCCTATCACAAACTATTTGAACTAAAATCCTTTCCCATGACAGTTTCTATTGATGATAAAATAACAGGACTTTGTACTTCTCTACAAAACACTGTGTTGAAGACTCACAATGAAATAAAAACATATAAAAACATTTCACATGTGAATAAACTGAAATGCAAGAAACTCAGCTTGTCCCAGACACAACCTGGAGGGCAGTTGGAATCTAATGGCTAGGCTGGACAATGCACCAAGAAAGAAGAGTGCATGGAAGGAACAGAGTGACTAAAGGCAGAAGAAAAGTATTTCAACCTCTTTATTTATCTCAAGCTATTTGTTGACATAACAGTCACTAAAAAGGGATATTTTCCCAACATCTCTGTCAGCTCTCAAACAGCTCAAGGCATTTAGCCACCAGTATCCTCACAGACATTGTAGCAAATCAATTCAATACACCAATCTTGTTAATTCTTGAACAGCAACAAAATCAGTAATCCTCTAGTATTGATAATGAGAGCAACAAGACACTTGCAGATTTCAATGACTGGCATCCAGGAATTTCTTTCTAGAGCACTCCTATGTCCACACACTTGGATGCAACTACTGTGTTACTACACTGTCACCCCCTGAAAAAAAAGTTGTAACCATTCTGCTGGCACCACAATGCCTGAAGTTATGTCAAATGAGCAGTAAGTGGCCTTAGTCTTTTTCAGAAGAGCTTATTCAAATTCTTCTTTTAAGACAGTAAATATGCAGGTTATATTCCCAAAACACCTCTTCATATATCAACTTTTAATTTTTGAACTGTCCTCAATATACATTTTAATACTGCAATTACAAGTCTTTTGCTGTAATTCTTAGGACAAACAATTAAAAAACTTCTATCCAGAGCTAATGATGACTTTTTGTGATTTATCAATTACAAGGAACAAAACCTGCTCAACATTCATAATCTTAAAGTCAAGAAAGCAGCGTTCTCTAGTCTGATCATTTGCAGACCAGCCTATTACATCAATTATGCCATCTTTGCAATCAGTTGAAGGAAAACTTTGTAAAGTTTTACAGTTTTGATATTCTGAAACACAAAATAATCATTTTTCTTGCTGTTGTGTTCAAAGCTGTTATGTTCACAGCTATTAAGAATAGATCTTACTTCTAATTTTACTATATTTTCTGCAATAAAAAATGTTCAATTGCTATCACTGTCTTTCTATGAAAGTATTTATATGAAAGCACCATTCTTCTCAGTACTTTTAATATTATTTAAATCTTTAAGTTTTTTTTAAGGAATTTTTTAGAGCCTGAAGTTAGTACAGTGAGCCTTTTCTGCAACCTTATCTGTTCTTAGAGCCCTGTTCAAAACCCAGATACCAAAAGGAGAACCAGAATTTCAGTCCCAGCCTCATCAGTGCCACACTCAGAAGTAAAATCACCTGTTCCTACATCTACCATTCCTATTTATATTCATACACTGAATTACCTTTTGTGCCACAAGATCACACTAGAAGATCAAGCTGAATTATTTATTCACTGACTCCTAAATCTTTTTCAGAGTTGCTGCTTTTCAGAATGCAGTCCACTCTGGCCTGCATTTTCAGTTTTTTAAATAAATAACTTTGGCTACTCTAAAAGGCACTTAGCATTTTTAATGGGCCCATCTTAGCAAGTAATATGAACAGCCCTCTGTCCCTGTGCTGTGCTTTTACTGTTGCAATATTTTCGTATCACTTGCACATTAGTAATGATTTCACAATTTCTTTCACATCACTGAAAAAAGTACTCAATATTGCCTGTATGTCCCAAATCTCACAGAACTCTTCTAGAAGTACCACATTCCTGCCCACTGATGATTCCCAGAGAACCGTCTTTCCCAGACTGAAATGTTCAGCAGCCACTGAAGTCTTCCAAGCCCATTCTTAGAACATGGCTATAAACCATCAGAGTCTAGTAGGTAGTAAATAACATCTTGTTTAAGGGATTTGGAAGCACATCTGATTTGAATTCAAAGGACTTTTTTCTTTAAAAAAATACAGATATGGTTTTGAATGTTACTACTTTGCCAACATGGTTACTCATTATTTTACATGCTCATTATTTTATTCTTGGTTTGCTGCAACACCATCCTCTTACCCCTGTCCTTGTCAGATTACTTATCAGACAGCTCTGATGCCCTTAGCATCTTTTATCAGTCTTCCCTGCTTTATAACTAACTCATTTACTGTTTCCATAGCAATCCTTCACATTTTTATTTATTGGGATATTTTTTCCTCTACTTTCAATTGCTATTGATTCCCATTGAATATCACATATTTGATTCAAACTTAAATGATTTTTTCTATGGCAAAATGTTAGTAAATTCTTAAGGGAGCTTTTATTTCCTAGAAAAACCCTTAACAACAATTCTGTATTTTGGGGTCTGATGTAACTGAGGCCAGATTTTTTAGTGTTTGTTAGACCATTAATTTCAGACAAGCACAAAAACCAAGTGCTAGAATAAGGAATGCTATTTTGAGACTGCATTAAACACATGAAGAGGAATGTACTACCATTGTTAAACAACCACAAGAATGGTTTTCACTCATCACATTAATCAGGTTTTTTATCTCCCTTTTTCAAACAGTGTTTTTGTCCTTTCAAATAAAATACTCAGGCTTTTGTCACAGGTCAAACACTTGACATTTTTACAGTGTGTTCTACAAGGCCCAGCTCAGCAGCAGAACTACATTCACATTAGTACCAGCATCACTAGTGGACAAAGCTGTGATTTATTAGGCAAAGGGGAGCAGCAGGGACTAATTGGTCATATGAGGACACAAAAATGTGTGAGAGGAATGCATAAACAATGGAGAGTGTATGCAAAGGTAGCTTTCTCCTCTGTCATGTCCCAAGGCACAATATAAATGCCATTACTAACAGATCTGAGATACAAGAAATGCAGCATGAATTACACATGTAAATTCTCCCTTCCCCAAAAGAGTATCCTGACCAGAAACATCCCTGCATGAAATAAACTTTTTATAGTTTGAGAAGATATAATTTAGTAAATTAGAAGGTAAGAAAATGTCTTTATGTTCATTTCCTCACAAAAAATTACATCTGTGATTATAACTTTTTTACATCTCCATGACCACCACATCAGAGACAAAATGCAGACTTCAACGTGTTTGAAATATTGGAAATGTCTTTACTTTTTGCAATATGCACATAAGGGCATATATGTATGCTTATAGAAGAAATTATGACATTCTAGAAAAATCCAGTATGAATTCAATATGTACATTTCTGTAAGGACAGCAAGATATTTTTAAAAGTCTTGGGGAGGGCCAAAGGACATTTGCATACATCAGGCAACCACATTTCAAAAGAGCTGGCATGGTGTCCTCAGTAACAGCTGCAGATATAATGCCAATACTATTGTAAAATAAGGCTTTACATATCAAAACACCAACTTTTTTTTTAACTGCCCTTGATCTCTTATCACACCATATTTAGTAACAGTCACCATTGTAATTCTTCAATGTGACCTATATATTGAATTAGAAGGTGCTCCTAAGAGCTGTATTTTGGACAAGTCAAAAAATAAAGAAAGGAGAAAAACATCCACCCAAACCCTCCAGTCTGGAAAAGATGGGGTCCACAGAAAACTACTCTCCTAAATGTCAGCTGTAACTAGGTGATGGGTTAGATTTTGTCCACCAGAATACAGAGGTAACAGTGGCTTAAAATTGTCCACACTTAGTGTGGAGCCTGCAAACTATGTGCATGACTGATGGTAGTTTCACAAGTTTCACTGAGGCAAGAAATTAAAGTGTGCTTGCAAGTTGGTGCCCAAAGTAAAGTATATGTTGAAATTAGATTTCAAAACAATAATCCAAATCTATTTTCATTATGTAAATCCATTTGTTTTGTTGAACTGATCTGCCCTCTATAACACCCAAGCAGTACTCTGGAAGAATTTCAGACTGGGAACTCGCTACAGTTTAGATTAAGAAAAAATAAGATTGCTGCTGTTATTTCTGTCCATCAGAAAAGAGTCTCATTACTTAAGAAGGTTTGTAATATATTGTTATGCCAGATGTATTTTATTAGCATTGATTTATCCATAAAGATAACAGAATTATGGATATTTAAATATTATCCTTAACCTATTTACTTATCTTCTGAAGAAAAAGTATGGTATATCTGAATACAGATCTGTTGATTTTGAGGTTAGGTATTGAGTTTGAGATGTGGTTCTTTTTACTGCTTATGGTTCTTTTTACTTTTTCTTCCACATAAATAAATCAGAGCAGCCTTACAATATATTGAATGGAAACTGAGAGACAGTAATCCCAGAAGCAATCAGAACTTAATGGATTTGTAAGTTTTGAGTCTCCATTGGAACTTTCCATCTTGTTATTCCCTGCACCAGAAATCACAATTTTTTATAATGGGGGAGAGCCCAAAACTATTTGCAGTAATGGTAAAAACTAGCAGGTATTTTGTGAAATTAAGCCTGTAAAAGTAGAAAAGGTAAATTTTATTTTTATTTCAGACAAATGACAGAAGAGTAATAGAGTACTAAAATTTTATTATGAAGATCATGTACCGCCATTTGTACACCTAAGTATGACAGCAATGGGTACAATCAAGATCTTCAAAGGCTTGTGACAGAACTGTGGTATGGGAAGAAAACAAAACTCTGTGCTCAGCATAAAGGCTACAGAGATAGATGATGTGTTAGTTGGACATTTGATTCAACTAACAATTCAATTTTAAAACATTAGGAATAATCTTAAATAGCTTTATCCTTTGTTTCTGGTCACAGGGAGGCTTTTTCCAGTTTTTCTAACATGGCTTTTTGTAGGCCTGTAAATTTATGAGACTCTGGATATTGAACTGGTCAAAACAGATATTTTAGAACTCAGTAATATTTGAAGAAGATGCAGTGTTGAGGGAAGAGTGAGCTATTTTTCTATAAAATTTTCTGAAACCATGTAAAAGGAATGACAGCTATTTCAAAGACACACGAAAATTTCAGAAGCAAGAAATAACATAAAGTACATCATGCACATAGTTCCGTAATTTGGTCTAAAGATCATCCAAACTCATGCAGTAGAAGTGCTGACTTACATTCACAACACTCCCCCGAAGGCCAACATCAGCTCTACATTTATAAACTAGGTTAACCACAGAAATAGTGAATTTATTTGTACCACTGTACTTGACGCCCAGAAATCAAAGTAAAGCTGTGTTCAGAAAGAAGCCCTACGTGTTCAAAAACCTTTCTTTACATAAAACCTTGTTTTTATTGGACATCAGTGAGTCAAAGGCAGATGGTTGATCTAATTTTAGTTAGGGACAGATACGACCCACCAGCGGCCAGGGTAATCAAGGGTAACCAAGGTTATGGGCCCCAGGCAACAAATTTATTTTACCTCATATTCAGATTCCAGTGTCACAGTGCTCTGTTTTAATTTTTCTTTCAAAGCTGGATCAACCTGAAAGACAAATAAAAATGCAACAAAAATGTTTGCTTTTAAGAATATTTTTTTAAGAAATCTTAACCTCAAATAAACTGGATATTGGTACATGCAAACCCTCCTCTCCTCTAAAGGAGTTTATGTGCCATTTGTTCCAATACCAGGATGATGAACACAGCACAAGAATCGGGCTGAAAAGAAACTGGTCAACTGCCAGATTATTAAATTCCAAAGGGAAACACATTTTTAACTATAGCCCAGCACTTGCATTACCTTAGATACTTAAATCTGTACCTGTTTAGTTTAAAATTGTTAAAGTAAACAAAGCTTAAATAAATGAAACGAGCACAAGAAAGATAAAACTGGGATCGTGTAACATATCATACTCCAGAATGTTGAGTTCAGTGAATTGGTATCTAAAATATCCTGGTTTTCAAAGTCTAAGCGTGAGCTGAATTTCCAATTTTCTGGTGAACACACAGCTCTTTCCTAGTTTTGATTCTGTACTGACAGTGCTGGTATTTCCTGCCACCTTTCAGAGATGCTTATTGAAAGAACAAATCTAAGAACAGACATCTCAATGAACCACAGCAGACACATTTCACTTTTTAACTTCTTCTGAGCCCAGAAGAAGTGATGCTCATCCCTCCCTTTGCTAAATAACATCTGTCTCCCACAGGTCTAAGAGCAGAAGCTAAGGGGAGAAAGATAATTAGCATTCTTCACGCTTAGAGGAAGTGTTTCACCTTCTTCTCAAACAGCCACATACACAGTAGTCAGACAAATTCTTTAGCAAACTAATTAAAATACCAAATAAATCCACCGTGAGAGAACAATCTCATTTTTAGAGCTTAAAAACCAAAAGGGATGTGTAAGGAGACTGGTAATGTGTGTAGTTCTACATCCCTCATAGACTAGTCCAACTACAACTAATTCAGTGAAGAAAAGTTGTTACTCCTAATTTGCTGCTGCTTGATCTGAAGGGAAAGGGCTCAGTAACCCTCATCACAACCAAGGTCAAACATCTCCAAGTAGTCTAGAAAACAGAAAGGAGGGCATACACGTAACAGAATTTGCCTGGCCAGTGAGACAATCCACCTTCAGATTCTCCCCTAACAAGAGTTCCTACTTATCAGAGGTACTGAAAATACACATCTACTCTGTATATTGATGGGAATTGCTCTGAAGAATTTCCCTAGGCCATAATGTTCCCCTTGACTACAGACACTGTCTGCTAGTTAGCATGCAGCCTGTGAGACCTCAGTTCCTAAGGACGGATGCTCAGACATGCAAGTCTAACACCATCTGTGCATGGCCAGAGGTTTCATTTCCCTACCTCGTCAGTGATCTGGCCATAGAAATACACACATTTGCAACCTCCAGACTCATTACACTTGGGACCTAAGCCAAAATATCTAAAATGGTTAATGTTTGTACCGGATACAGCTCCCACCTTCTTGGTAATTAAAAAAAACCATTGTAAAACAAGATAGTGTCTCTGCACTGACCCTCTTCATCAAATAAAAAATGAAATGCTCCATCTCTGTCTTGGCATTCAAGGCCTCTGTAGAACTGCCCCTCACTAAAGATGGATTGCATCTCTCCTGTGACCACGACCTCCAACAACAGCCATGCTTTATTAGAACAACGAAGCCATCCATCACATGTGCAGAAATGCAAAGTCTTTGGGCAGCCAGACAGGCTTTGAAGCTTGCCTTCACAGAGAGAAGAGTGATCGTGGACTTCACTGTATTCAGAACTAAATGCAAACACTATTTGTTACGCTTTGTGTTCTCACAATACACATATGGACAAGGGGAGATAAAACCTCCAGTAAGTAAGGCAGCAACAGTTTTATTTCACCCTACATTTTCCCTTCATTTAATAATAACGCAAAGTATCATGGTTGAAACATCATTTTTACCTAATTAACTACAGCCAGAATTTAACTTACAAAGACAGTTCAATATCCCCATTATCAAGTTTTATTTTATCAATTTTTAGTGTGTTTGTTTAATGTGTGGTGTTTGCATGGCCACATTTGTGTAAGGCAAAGGCAAATAATCAGTAGCAGTTAAGCTACTGCTGCTTCTCCTTCCTTCCAGCCCTTTCCATCTTCAGACTTTCTCCTGTCTTCATTCTCCTCTGCCTCCACAAAGACAGCTAAAACTGAGACACAGTATTCCAATTTGATGCTGTAACTTTAATATTAACAAAAAGGCAGAAATGAAGGAGACTAGTTGAAACTTCTTTTTAAAAAATACCGTAAATGCAAAATGAATAGAGAATGCTGCTTTGTAGGAAGTGAAATTTTACTCGGCAAATTAACTTACCCAAAAAGATTAGTTAAACACTGTTTTGAGGGCAAACTACATATGCATCTTAAGCTCACTCTGCAAAACTCATTCTTTTGCCCCAAGTTCCACCAAAAAAAAAGTAAAAAAGAGGAGTAAGTATGTATTTCCTCTTCTCTATCTTTTTTGTTCCCTAATACGTATTTACTCACAAAGAGTAATTTAAACATACTTGAGCCTGCGCAGTAATTCAGTCACCTGCACTTTCTAATGCCTTGACTGCAAACCCTGGCTTTTCAGCTACCAAATCAGATGGATAGGTTACAAATAGTTTTAGAAACTCAGACAGAAGTTGAGAAAAAATGTATTATAAAGTCTTGTTTCTACTGTGTTTGTACGATGCTGTGCTATCTTTGAAACATCACGGGAACAACAAAAAAAAAAAGGAAAAGAGAATGATGCTATTTTCATTCTGAAAAGGCAGATAAACATCAATATGAGCCACAATCACAGATCATAACCAGAGAACACTTCAAATGGGGGCAGAGCCAGGAAAGTGCCCATGCCAAAGCAGCAGCTCCGTTGTATTACACATCTGCCACAAGATCAAAACACAAACATACATTTTGCTTCCATGATGACTGCTATGCCAACACGTACTGCCAAATGAGCTACAAGTATTCAGCTATGCACTAGCAAATAGATCTTCAGCTAAATTATGGGTACAAAGCTGTATTAGTAAATATGATGATGGCAGCAGACAAAGCCCAAATGCCGTAACAGCCTGACAGTGTCCTCTCCACCATTATTTAGGAGGCAGGAAGGAACAGAAAAGATATTCCTTTACACTAGAGGACTCTTCTTGTTCAGCAAAATCTCAGCTGCTCCTCTAAGATCCATTTAAATTCAAAGTTTGTCTCTAAATGTAGAATTTAAAGATGTGTGCATGTATAATTACAGCATAACTTCACATTAAATTCTTACTGAAAGACTACTGAAATACTTGATGCAAGTATTTAGACAGCCTTCATGAAATGCTGTCTGCAAGGCTTTGAAACCAATACCATAAATACAATTTTTAAAGGCTTTACTTCTTCTCTTTTTCTGGGATGTTTTTTTTTTCCTTTTTAGCACTTGCAACAAAAATGAATAAAACATTCTCCATATTTTGCATTATACAGGCTTATCTCATATTACATCAACTGAAAGGGCAAGGGCAAGTGCAATATAGAAAAATCTCAGAAAAGGCTTAAGAATCCAGGTTTCAAATTAGAATTTTGTCCCATTTCACACTCCCACCATTCTTTAGATTTACCCCTACTTAACTTCAAAAGGTTCCCAAAGAAACAGCCTTTAAAAAGATTCTTAACAGCTAAAAGTAATAGAGGTTAAGCACAGAAACATTCTTAGAAATCTTAGTAGGCAGCTACTTGAGGCTGTAAGTAACTAAAAACCTTTTAAAATGAGGCTGACGCTTGTCATTTTAAGGCTGACATTTCAGTTTTTCAATTAGAACCTGGACAGCATTTCTAGGAGTTAAAAATTGTGTACCTTGGGGTGCAGACAAGAGGCATCATTACATAGCAAAGCATTGCATAGCTTGCAGCCCCTGCCAAACCAGGGACTCCTGCAGTGCCCTGTGAAAAACATACACTCATCTCAGTAAAGAGGATTTTTTTGTTTGTGACACAAGTATTTCTGCTACAGTTAGAAACCTAAAAGTGCTGCTACTAAAAAAAACTCTCCAGCTAACAATTTTGTATTGATACTCATTGACCACAGTTCATTTTGGCTCAGAAACAAAAATAATGGGTAGAGAGTGATTGAGAAATTTGTGAATGTCACTAACTTTAGGCTCCAGGATATGGAAAGGAAAGATCTTCCACAAGGGAACCCAAAGAGTACCATCACTACCCCTTTTGAAGTTTAGAGGCATGGACCACCTCTCCATATGGGGACAGGCTAAGAGCACTAGGGCTGTTCATTCTGGAGGGGAGAAGGCTTTGGGGAAACCTGATTGTGGCCTTTCAGTAAGGGGGGCTAACAAGAAAGACAAACTTTTTAGCAAAGCGTGTAGCAACGGGACAAGGGCTGACGGTTGTAAAATCAAAGAAGGTAGATGTAGACCAGGCATAAGAAATAAGCTTTTTATAATGAATGTGGTGAGACACTAGGGCCCAGATTGCCCAGACAGGTGGTGAATGCCCCATCCCTGGGAGCATTCAAGGTCAGGCTGGATGGGGCTCTGAGCAATCTGATCTACTTAAAGATCTCCCTGCTCCTTGCAGGACTGTTGGACTACAAGACCTTTGAAAGTCTCTTCCAACCCAAATTATTATATGGTTCTGTGAAACAGAGGAATACAAAGCAGAATCACAGTGTCATTCCTGTTCAGCATTCCGAGAGGACCACCAAGTTGACTCACATTCTCATTTTCAGGGTAACATCCCAATTGTCCACAGAACACATGTGCCTGGATCTGTAACTCAAACAGCCCACCTTTACAAGCAGTCCTTCTATGCTCTAAACATTATTATTTATTTGTCCAGGTACTATTTTTGGCAACGGGCTTTAGAGCAAACCAAGGCTTGAATATATTATATCTTGTAAAATTATGGGTTCAGTAATTACGCAAGGAAACTGTCAGAAGACAGCCATGTCATGAGAAGACGATTGTGCTTTTAACAGCCTCCTCTCACATAAGTCAGTGCAGTACACTGCATATTTGTGTCCTGGCATGTACTGACCAAATATTTGTATGCCAAAGTTTTATAGAACTTTCCCTCTAGCACGCATTTCCAGAAAATAGTAGAAGATATTTCTACTCTAAAACTAGTTTGTTATTTTTACTAAAACATGAGTTTCTGTTCCTACCCTGTCCTCCACAAAATAATATCCCACTGAAAAAGATTTCAGCGTTGGAAATGGGAACAGACAGTGGCCTGAATTTAATGAACATGAATTAGGATTCAAATTTTTATTTTTCCATCTGCCTCTCCCAGCATGAATAGATGGGACACAATTTTCCTGTAGTATCCACAATATAGAGAGTCCACAAAATTACTGTTTATATTAAATTTTTCAATTTGTTCTCCCCATCCGTTTTTTAAACTTAAGAGTAAACCAGAATCAGCAATTCTAGCTGTCCCACAGCGTACCTTCTTTGAAAACATTTATCATATGCCTAACTCCTCTAAATGGAAAATCAGCAGTCTTGAGTGGATCAGTCAACTTTAATCTTCCTTGAGAAGACTCCCATAAATTGCTACAGAAATCCGTGTCATAAATATTCTAAGTTGTGGTTTATGAGCAGAGTGAGAAGCTGTAGACAGGAGAGAATAAATCCCAGGACTCAGGAAATGCAGTGTAAACTATAGCCAAGCTGAGTGCTGTTCTACTTAAGAAATTAAAGGAACAAAGCTTGTAGAGGTTGTAAGGTACAACAAGGGTTGTACTTATGCCAAGCTCTTTGGCATACAGTCTTAGGTAACAGAGTAGGGCAAGGCAAAACATCCCGGTTTTGTGCATTTCATTCACAACAATCCTTCAACTATGTTAATTAAATATTTAATACACAAAAACCACTTACATAAGGCTACTTTCTTCCCTGTGCAGGTGGTGAGGCACTGGAACAGGCTGCCAGAGAAGCTGTGGATGCCCCACCCCTGTAATTGCTTGAAGCCAGGTTGGATGAAGCTTTGAGCAACCTGGTCTAGTGGAAGGCGCCCTGCCCATGGCAAGGGGCTGAAACCAGGTGATCTTTAAGGTCCCTTTCAACCCAAACAACTCCATGACTCTGTGATTCTATACTGCACAGGATATGATCCAAGGCTGTCAACTGGATGGCAATACTTACAAACAGTGGGGAGACAGCTGAGACTAGATGTAAACCCTAGCTTTGTGTCCTTTGACTTTTTCCTATGATCTGCATAGAATACAGAGTGCTAAACAAAAAAAAAAATTTCATCCAGCCTCTGACAAAAATTGATACAGACATTTCCAAAGGAGCAATATAAATTGTTGTTACAGCAGCAGTTCCCAGAGTTATAGTACACAGTGCACCAGTGATCTCTCAAAATCCAAACCTTGTACGTGCTTCCAGATTGATCAAAAAGATACCTACAATCCCAAACTCTGGACCAGACTTTTTATGTGATAATGTCAGGGAAAATGCAATTAAAGGCTAATATGATAGCCAAACTGTCCCATACTTCAGCAAAAATTTAAGCATATCTAGATTTATCACATACAAGGTCAACAAAACTTACAAGGATTCTAGAACTTTCAGTTCTGAGAAGAAAGTAACCATAATTTAATTAATTTTGGTATGCTTTCACATCCAGTTTGATTTTCAGTTGCACATTTTTTTATATGATTTATACCAAATTAGTGCTATAAACCTTGGCTCTGAGTATTCTAGCATAAATTTAATTTCACAGTCAAATTCAGTACAAAAAATGTTCCTTTTGGTATAAAAGAAAGGTGTAAATTTGTGATGCCAGTATTTAGGAAAAAAACCCCACCCTTTTTGCCTCTAAATAGAATATATGTAACAGCTAGAAACAATCCAAAATGCAACTTTGAATGCAACTCCAGCAGTGTAAACTTTTTTTTCTCATATTTTTTTGAAGATTCCTTTTTAATGGTTATGTACCTACTATGTAAGTTCAAGCTGGAAAACTAGCGTAAATATAGTCTATAGGGGTTTTTTTCCCCTTCTGGCTTCCTTAGTCATATCCTAACTTTGCACAGAATCAACCTCTTTGTGGTAGCTCTGAAAAACACGAAGGTCACTTAAGTTTCTGTTCAAAGCAAGTAACTTCAAGAGAGAAATTGTGAATTGGCAGCTGAAGGCAGCATGGAAGCGGTCTGTGCTCATTTCCTCGGAATCTTTTCAGAGCTGTGCTATCAGACAGAGGAGGATTGGAGAGGGTGTCCTCGTTAGCTCTGTACATCAGCAGGAATACCTGTGTCCAGGTGCCCACTGGCTGCTCAATTAGGCTCATCTGGAAACCGCTCCTGGCACAGCTCACTCCAACCAAAGTGAAACCAAAGGCACTGTACAACATCCAAACCACTGTTTTTCGCTTGGTGTGTCAGTTCAGAAGCACAAAGGAATTAATTTAAAGGGAAAAATCTATCTCATAGGAGACTAAACCTTCCATAAAAGCATTGACGCTTCAATAAAATAACATCCAAAAATGCTCAAAAAAACCCAGCTCCCAAAAAACTCCAAACAATCAACATTCTCATGTAGGAACAGAGATGGTCTGAGCCTTCAAACACACACTAACAGATTAGGAATAGTTTCCCTAATCAGAGTTAAACATCTATAAATATATATGCATTTTTTTTTCTTCTCTGTGTCAGTTAAGTGCCTAAGCCCTATCTTGAGCTATGTGAAAATATACTTGCTACCCCCACACAAACAGCTCCAGTTCCCAGAAACCAAATGCGGGAAAATATACATTAACGCCTTTTCTCACTCAAAATAATCAAGAATATAAAACGAAACCAAAAAGTCTGCAGTTTTTAACCCTAAAAATGGTTTGAATTATGTTTTAAAATATCATTTTAATTTACAGTGCATATCTGTTTTTTACAGAAATTTATTGAGTAATGAAACAATTTTTGACTTTTTAATGTCTTTTTGAACAGAAACAATTTTTAGAATCCAGTGTGAACTTAACAAAATTGTTTTCAGCACTCTGAAAATGCATTTCTACAAATTCCACCAAATTCTAATAACTGTCATCTTAAAATCTGCATGTGTTGAAGGAATTAACACTTCTTATTATACATTGCATTTAAGGGAAAATACTTTCCACTGACATCTAGTGAAGTTTTATAGTAAGAAGAAAAATCATATTTTAATGCTTTGTACTTACAAAAACTTTTAATTTCCCAAAGCACTTATACTTTAAATTACTAGAATTTGCAACGCACTTATACATCACACACTATTTTCTTCTGAAAGATATTTTGCCACTATTTTTAATAAATAACATGTTTACCTGTCAAAGGATCAGACGTTCTGATGGGTATATTAGAGAAAGCTCCAACAGTAAAAACTGGTGTAATTAAGTTTAAAACATTAATAGCAAAGTGTTTTCCTTTTGAGGGCTTAACATTAACAAAACAATTCTACTAAAATCAGGGGGAATTATGAATGCAAAATGCTTTAATTCATACATTTTAGATATTAATAAGACAAGTCATCTCTCTTCTCTAAGCAGTACCCAAAAAGCCTGTATTCCTATATCCTCTGTAATCCTCTGTTTAGACTGCCATACAGCTGAAGTTTGCAACAGCACCATTTGGCTTCAAGCCTCAAAACACAAAGGAGAAGAAAGGGAAGGTCCATTTAGACAGAAACTGCACTTAAAATGGAAACATGCCTGGGCAAAAGGTTTTCAACATTTTCTTTGTAAAAACTGGTGGTGATCTAGGGGTCCAGAAAATCCTAGGGACTGGGATCAGCTGACATCATGGCTATTGGTGTCTCAAGATGAGTCTGCAAAGCTAGATGCTTTCTGGTGCTTGAGGGAGGTGTTGGGAAAAACAGCTGGATATTAAATTATGTTTTGGCTAAAAGCTGCCTGAAGCTAAGTCACACGCTTGTAATCACTTCAATTGCAAGGCAAAAATACCAGTAATTAATTTTGGAAATGTGACAGGATTTAAATAAAGCAAACAGAATTCTTGGTAGTATATAAAATGTAAATATCTGAAAGCTATCAACATTTTAAGTATTGAAATTAGTTCCACTTGCATCAGAATGAGTTTCTCCAGTTAATAACCTTCTTTTCATCTGAATCTAATCTTGACAACAGAAGACACCATCAAGTAAAAAATGGAAAAAATGCTTCTGTTTCAAACAAAGAACTCTTAATACTTGCAGTGTATATTATAGGTCATCACAGAGAGGCTCAATAATGTGAGGTAATATCTTAACTCCAAGTCATCCTACAGTGCTGTAAGCTGTCTGTGGTGACAATAAGCACCTGGTCTGGCCAGATCCAATCACTGTAAACCATTCAAAAGTATACACACAGTGTCAGCCTCAGAATGTGGCAACAAAAATCTTACCGAATCCCAGAGCTGACTCTGGTTTTGCCTTTCACAGAAAAATGGTGCTTTATATGCTGAACTGAAAGGATGTCAGAGAAAAGGAAACATACATCTCTGTCTGGTATCATAGCAAATTCAGTAGCTCTTCACAGAAAATACAGAGAAGTTATCTGAGCTCAGGTAAAATGGATTACCTTTTGCTGAAATCAGTGCAAAAATATGAACCAAACACTAGCAGCTGAACCTCAAAATCTTCAAGAATAACACAGATAAAAAGCTCATTTCCATACAATCCTTCTGGACCAAACTGAAGTGAGAGAGAAAACATCTGAACATCTGGTACCAACACAATATTGGGTATGAAAAGCTCTTGCTACCCCTTTCATTTTTGTGCCACATGGCAGGACTGAAGTTACTACCTTGGATAGTTCTGAACCATGGTCAAAAAATGTAACAGGTTCCAAATTCCACCCGCAGATAGAAACAGTCACTGTAAGGGTACCTGTTCAGCCATCAACAAGGAGCCAATCTGCCTGACTAAATATACAATTCCAAACCCCTCCCACTAAGCAGACCATGCCTGAAAGCCAAGTCTGCTTTAATTTAGTAAAATATACTTCATGATATAAAGGTAACTGACTGTCAAAGACCTTTTTTCTCACCTATAAGCAATTCTTAATGTATGCCTCTCACATTCTCTATAGCACCAAACAACATTTCAGTGTATTATTTCCTTAATTTTTGGAGGACCTAGGGCCCAGCTCAGTAATGCATTTAGTCTTTCAAAATCAACTAAATCTACTTATACAAGGAAATTAGCCAGTTTATCATTAGACTTGAGACCCAGGCCAAACTGACCTGCTTAAGGAAAAGAAAAAGAAGAAAACAATAATCACCAACATCAATTCCTTGCCATGCTGCGCTCGTGTAATTAGCTTACTGAAACCAATTAAACACAGGAAGATGTAGTTATAAATAAATAAATGCTAAAATGCTAGATGAGAAGACTTGATTATTCTGCCAAGTTCAGTGACAGATGCTAAAGTGATTCCACATTCCTTGGCTGACAGGTTTAGAAAGGATACCTTTCCCATACAAAATATTCCACCAAACACCAACTGAAGATATTCTGATTTTGTTCACACTCAAATCAAGCAGGATGTTTTAAAGACAAACTCCTATGGAATCAGATTCTCCAGAATACAGGAATGCCTCAGGTCCAAAAAAACCAGATTAAATAAGAGCTCCACCACCTTCAAGCCATCTGCTAGCTTGCCATTGAAGCTCCAGCAAAACAGTATCTAGGGCAGGCTTCATCTCACCTAATTTTATTCATCTATACTTTTAACTCGAAGCATGAAGTCTCTGCTTAGGCTTTTCCTCCAGTCAGCTGTAGATGGGCATTCCCTGAGAAAGTAAGTCCCACTTAAAGATATATATCCAAAAACATAAATTGTCTGCACCTTGAAGTGACAGGTTTATCTCACCTGTTGTTCACTGGCCAAATAAAATATGACCATATTCATGCACTAAGGAAGGTGATTGTCTCACTGCAACAATAATAAAACCTCAAACTCAATCTCTATTTTTCAATTCATCAAAAGAGGACAACATATTTCTCAAGTCTCTACTTTAAAACTGAATGAAACCTCCTTTATGGACTACCTGGATAGCTATCTCAAACTAGGCATTTCATTTAAGACAATGGAAAAATGAACAAGATGAAACCCTGACTTAGTGCACAGCACCACAAACACACATTTAGATTTAGCAGAGCCGATACTGAAATTTCACTTCACTATCTTTAATAATACAAAGAACCTATTTAGATTCTTTTGAGTATTAACAGTGGTAATTTAAATTGACCTTAACATTAGTAGGGGGTGTTTGCACACCAGAAAGCCTAGAAGATGAGTCTTAATCCACCTAAATCCATTTGGAATAAAATAAAGCAAAAAGCCTGCAGAACACACAAGGTAATTGAATGCATGGGACAATCTGGGCTGGTAGCAGCAGCATTAAATCCATTAATTGTTATCAGAACACTTTGCCAGCCCAGTACAATCACAGTGACTTGTCCTATCCACATTACTCCTTGAAATGGTGAAGTCCATCAAGTTTTGGTCAGACTGAGGATCTTGGGGAACACTAAGGTGTAATAGAATTTCAGACACAGATGCTTATCCACTAAGAATTGCAATAATAGAAAAGTTTATGGAAGAAAATTAAAAACACACCTTTTCATCTTGCTACCTATTTCAGTTAAATTCTTAATATCTTTGGTAGTCTTTCAATTAGCTCTTATTATAGAGCAAATACTGGTTTTAACACAGAAGCAGGTCCTCAAATAACATAAACAAGTCAGCTTGCAGTAAACCAGCTTCATCTAGTAGCTTGCAGTATGTGTAGTGATGGGAACAATCTGCTGACGTTCCACAAATCTAAGTAAAAAAAAATCATATGATTTGTGTAATTTTAAACATTATAGATATATTCAGAGGTTTAAGTGATTTTGTTTTAAAATTTTCACCTCATATGAAACATAATTATTTAAAGAAAAAAATGATACGACATACAGAAACATGACATATTAATAAACCAGACTAACATTACACTAAACGTTGAAATTACAGTTTGTTCTGTAATGCTTCTTTTTTCTGAAACAAAAAAAACCAAAGAAACAAACCAAACTTCTCCTGGGGCACAGAAATCTTGTCCAGATGGAATTTACAGGCAAGTAAAATGGAAGCAATAATCAAGAGACAATTTCTACTCCAGGACATGCCCATATGTGCAACTCCCATAGACATACCTGAGGCAGTTTATGTAAGGACAGCAACAAGGCCCAGCCTTGTCCAGTCACTTGCAGATGTTTTCCCTTTTTGGGTGGATGCTGAACCTCATTTAAACACTGTGTTGCTGCAGCTGCAACCATCTCGACTCAACAGTGTGAAACTCACTGCACTACATGTGTGAACAGAGCAATGTTTTGACAACACAAAAGTATTCTAATAGGAAGATACCACCCCTTAACTATACACTTACAACAATGAGAAAATGCTGGACTGACTTCCTACTTCTTTCTGAGACAAACGTCAGATGTGTTCTTGCTTGATAAAGTCTCAGGGAAACCCATCAGTTCTCTGCTCCTATTTCTTCCTAGCTATTTCACCCTGACCCAGAACACTTGAAGTAATGGATCTCACCTTAAGGAAAATTTTTAACACTCATATGAATTTAAATAATTCCTTTTATTTGAATTAATTAAGTTTTCTATTTCCTATGTAAAGTAGAGCAGCATTAATTACCTGTATTCTACAGACTAAGAAAGTGAGATAGGCAGATAAGGGCTCTGTGGTGCAGATGGTAACTGAATACAGAACCTGATCAAGATAGATATAATATTTACAATGAGATCTGTGGTTGTTATTTAAATCACATGCTGCTATGGGACTCCTGACACTCACTCATGAGATTAAAGACACAGTGTTAAAGAACAGAACCAGGGACCAACTAGCAATATTCTAAACCTGTAATACTGAGTATAACCAACCAGACAGTCAACATGCTTACACCACTAGCAAGCCCCACTATGAGAATTGCTGTAAACCAGAAAAGTTAGAGTGCCATAAGTGATCATGTTAACTTTCTTTTCTCTTTCACTTTTCAAAGGACAGCAAGGTTTCCAGAATAATCTACACACCACACGTGCTCTTTCTCTCAATTCAAGTCCAGGATTGTAAAATGAAAGCTGAGATCCTCACAGTTACATAATTTCTTGAACTGGTACCTTAAGGCAAAGCAAATATACAATTAATGAAGATTCCCAATGGCAACACTAACACTCTACAGGTGTCAATGAGCAATGCCTCATGGGTAACTACATGCCAGCCAACTGGTCAAAAACACTAGCTAAGAAATGTTAAAGGTAATCTTCAGTCTGCATAAAGCAGAGTTTACACTCCTAGTGTGCTTACTGAGTGTGCTTCCAACCACCACCACCACTCCTTTAGTACTCTTTCTGGATTTACAGGCTTATTGCTCATAGAGAATGGTGAAAGAACAGGTCAGTCACTTTCATTTTCATCTGGATTGTACCTCCTGGAATGCAATGCAACAGTCATACATATTTAAACGCACAAAAGCCGATTTGAGGGTAAACTCATGGAGGAGAAATTGAAATTCTAACATTTTGACTCTTTACTGCCTCTACTTTCTACCTCATTAAGACAGAAAACATTAGTATTATTTATTAGCATTCTACTTTTATGGTGCACTCGGCACAGGACAAAGAAAAAGTGAAGAGGATCTTCATAGCTTGTAAAGAGCTAAGTATGCAACACTATCATACATAACCCACAGCAGGAAATATTTGCAGACTTCAAAGGCTAATTGATGTTTTGTTTCCTAACAAAATGGCATAGAGATTCCAGCTTTCTTAGAAGTGCTTCTGCTGCACATTACCCTGGAGGAACTCATTCAGTCCTATCCTATCCCAAAAATCAGAGAACCTGCCTTGCAATGATACTTCTTCAACAGAGTCAATTTGGAGCTTAAAAACTCTCTTACTGAAAAAGGTTTGCTGATGGGAGGAAAGCAGAAACTTTTCCAGGTAGTTAATATATCTCTTCTCTATAGTAGCTATTAGCCAGTAGTACAGACCACACCCCATGTTCCAAGATTCTTATATCCAAAACTAAATCTGAATCAGCAAGTCTCTACAACACCTGGAATGACAACAATGGGTGCACAGTATATAAAAATAATTGATTGTAATACAGTTGAAAAAACATTTTCTGTATATTGAATAGAAATAACATTTTCAGTAAAAAAATATTAATTAAATACACATCTCCAATTCCATATACAAGAAGAAAGACAAAGAAAGGGCCTAGTCTTCCATTCATGAATAAAAGCATCTGGAACAATGCCTGTACAAACCTACTAATTTCTTCTCTGTTAATTCCACATAGTTTTCCCATAAGCATACCTGGTTTTCTGTAACCAATTTTGATTTGCATAAATTCTTCCCAGAAAGTGAACAATTACCTAAGTTAATGATTTCTCCATTAATGGACATTTTGGCAACAACAGATAATGGAGAAATCCTTTATTAGTTTCAGGAGAATTCTGAGTAGCATAAACAGGCACTGCATCAGTAAGAGCCTCGGCAAGCTTTCTTTAAATGCAGGACATTCACTGTGCTGAGGGAATATGACTGATCTAGGTATCCTGAGAAGATAAAAGTGTACCCAAAATGGTTTCCTGCTTTTGTAGGAGATGGGCATATCTGAGGTCCTGATACTCAAAGACAAACCAAATGGATGAATATCTGCTCTTTAGATACTAATAGCCCCTCTTCAACTGCAGCTCTAGGCTCTGTCTCTCTATCCTATGCATTGGCTGAGCTGCAGTCCAAGATCCCAACACAGCCCAAATGAACCAGAGCACACAATTCCTTTTGCAGCCCCTCCTCACCTACAGCTCTAGGCTCTCCCTCTCCTAACCCTAATGCTACCCCAGCCCAATGCATCACAACCAAATCATGCTCCCTCAAAGGTCCAAATGAACATTTTCTCTTGAATTTTAGTACCTTTATGAGGGAATGTTCTTCAAAAGTCAGTTTGACATTAACAACCTAGTCATTATTACTAATGCAGCTTTTTTAATTAAGCCACAAGAACCCAAAGAGGAAGCCAGCCCCAGTCACTGAAACACAGACTACATGGCACCACTTCTACTGTAGTGCTGCCTTTGAATATCACTGTTGACTGAGAAGTTGCTTACTAATGTGGTTTCCCCCTAAGCACAGTAAGTTAAGAGTGAAAAAAGAAAAAACAGGTCCTTTTGAAGGCAAAGGATCACAGCTGGCATCTGAAATGTATTTGAGATTTATCACAAAAGGATTGTTTATGTTTTGTCTTTCTAGAAGTTGAATTAGCAAGAAAACAAATGCAGGAATCATGCTTACAAAAGGTGACATACTGGAGTTTTCACATCCTTAAAATATAATAAAAAAGACAGACACTTAAGTGTTATGAATCCTAGCCTGCTTTAGGATTTGTGCAATGTCCATTTTTTCAGTAGTAAAACGTAAATAATAATCCTACCTTTTCTGACAGTAGGACTATGAAGCTTGATTAATTTAAATTCTGTGAAAGTCTTCTGAGCTCCTTGTATTGAAACTGCTATTTAATTAAATATTTTTAATATTCTGAAGGAGAAGCTATAACAAAAATATCTTATTTCTTTTATTGCTTATTGCATTTTGCATATAACTGTCCAAACCCCCAATAAGAGAGCTAGTCCAACTGTCCCTGTTCTGATAAGGATTTACAATAGTCCAACTGTGTTATAAGAGAAAAGTATCAGGATTTTAACAGCACTTTTAAATTACTCATATTAATGCTCTTTTCCTGAGTTCCATGCACATTTTGAACTAGATTTTTTTTATCCATTAAAATACATTCAAGTCTCCTTTGCTGTCTTATTCAGTGAATTAGAATGGCTTTCAACTCTGTTTTTATGAACACAGAAACAGGAATAAATGGAACACATTGCTTTGATTTGTCCATCTACAAACAAGCCCAAAGTTGGTGTTGCTAGCTCTGAGACAATACTGCACTGTACTTTACTTCAATGTCATCTACTTCTGAATAAAACTGCAAGGAAAAGAAAAAGAAAACACAAAAGAGATGCTGCAGACTTAAGTAATACTGGTTAGGGCATAACCCAAAAGTCCTCTTTTAGCTTTTCGGAGTTTAAGAACTCCAGAGTGAAGCAAATTCCACTCAGAGTTTTCGTGTACTACTGACTAATTCAGTAATGCTTCCCTTGATTATAAATGCTGGGACAAAGAGTCACATAGACCTGAATTACCACAACTAGTAACAGTGGTTTTCCCTGGGTTGCTGTCACAGTGCAGATCTTGGGGGCAAATGCAACAGAGTGTGAATCTGACCCAAAAACTAACAGAAACACAACAGGCAAATTCTTGCCTCATTGTGATCCCCATCTGATTGGAGGAAAACTTAAAAGGCTCCACCTGATCCTAAAAGGCTAGAAATTATAGAAAAAAGCTACCCAGAAGACAATACTAGAGAAAAGATTTGTAAGATTACTCTCCCTGGTCTACCATATACAGGTTCTGTCATATACGGTTCTGAGCAAGAGTGGGCCACACAGTGCATGGAAGTCCATAGCCAGGTATGCAACACAGAGAACAATGAAGAATGATTAAAGTCATTTACATAGTCCACAAGTGTCTAAGACAAAATAAAGGTTTTTTTCCTCCAAACTCTCAACAGCTCAGGATCTCAAAGATTTCACCACAGTCGAAAGCCACAGTATCCAGAGTCCTGCACAATTTTTTTTTCGATAAAGTGGCATAGAGTCTTTAAAACAGCTTTGTGCAACCTGCAAATCAGCAACTCTGAGATCAGAAAGTCTCTCTGCATTGCAAAAGCAGACCTGCATATTACCAAACCAGGGAAAGCAAGCTAATACTACTTACTTCTGAACTGACACGCTCCTTTCAGATCATTTCATATACAATTTGGAACTACTGTTACATTTGGAGGTGTAAGTAGCACTAGTAAACATGCTATTTCTCTCAGACAGAAGGTTGCAGGTTCATTTACAAAAAGGCTTCTTATATACAGGATATTCTGACACAGTGAGTAGAGACTAGCTCCTGTTTCCTTCACTAGGCTTAAAGAACAGGGTGTAGCACAATGTCAAAGGTACCTGCTTGTCTCAGTCAATGCAAAGCCAAGCCCAGGAAACCATCTAACATTATATGCTCACTGCCAAGTACTGTTTGAAAACTGAACCTTCTAGAATACCTAAAATTTTCTTAGTCTAAATTGGATACAGTACCCTTGTAATAACCTCCCTCTAGATGTGCTGCACTTCTCAGCATTCAGAATTGCCACTTAAAATCAACCAAAGGAACAAAATGTTTCTATTATTTATGTTGATTTTTTCACGGATGGCAAAGGATTCATCATCATGTCAGCCCCTTCATTGTTACCTACTGTGCCTACTGCCCATGAGACTCAGATGTAGCCCAGGGCCAAGCAGTGAAAGGCAAATCCCCTACACCAAGCTTGCTTGTCCTATCAATTCTTTAGAAAGCAGCATGTAGGCATAAGGAAATGAAAAGCAAAGAAAACCATTTAAAGTACCTTGCCGTGTAGTTTTTGAGCATCATATCTTATCTGAGCAAATTCACGGAGTCCAAAAGATCCTCCAATGAGATAGAGCTGAAAACAGAATGAAGACAGATGTGTTAGGACTGTTATGGAAAAGAACACATTGCATACCTACAAAAAATACTGTGCATACTGAGCCAATCCATGTTCCAAGGGACTCTACTATTTTTCCAACAGAAACATCAGGAGCTGAGGAAAATAATACTTTATAAAATAAGTACAGGTACCTTCTTCCACTCTCTGAGCCTGGATTTCACACATTCCCTCCTTCATACAAAGATAACTGCTACATGACTCAGACTTTCCAGGGACTTCCTCTCCTCTTACCCCTTCTTTTCCCTCCCCATGTGGTTTCCTGACATAACAGCAGCAAAGGAACCTTTACCTCACTGCCACAGGTTTTATTCTCACACATTTTCAAACTCTATGGGGAAGTAACAATGCCACACTGACTTACTCCGATGTCTGTGGGTAACAGACCTAATTAAGCTTCTGAACAGACCATGACTGTAGCTATAGTTCAATAACATATTATCACCCAAGCTAAGAAATCATATCCAGCACACCTATCCTTTTATTACCCCTTAGTTATCCTGCAATTTCCTCCACGCCTGTGAAGCTTAAAAATAATAAAGGGAGAAATGGGGGGCTTCACAGTCACATAAGAAATCATTATATTATACTTTCTTATGACAGAGTGAGATCATGAAACTGTGTATGTATTTTTACCATCAGAAATGGACAGACCATCCAAAGATCAAGTATTGTTTAAGAAGAGACTTGAAAATTAGCTTAGAAATCTAGCTACTTTGTCTAAGTCAGGTCCCTTGCTACTGCTCTGACCTCACAGTCTCTGCTGTTCTCTATTAATGCAGATGCATAGGAGGCCAAAAGGCTTCACATCTAGAGATGCACAAGATAAGCAAAGTGGAAGCATGAGGAAGCTCTAAGGACCCAAGTGAAGGTAGAAAAAAAATCCAAACAAAACCCACCACCACCCTTTTTCATCATGCAACTTTGCTGTTATAGTCCTTCATTACAGCCTGTTGCTGAAGTACTGTTTTCTACACACTAATGGCTGATTTCTTACTACATGTTAGGTTTGCAGCAATGGCCTGTGTCCAAGAACTGTAATAATTATGCTGTGCAGGTAGTCAAAGTGCGTGTTCGTTCCAGAAAGTGGAAGCTCATGTCACTGTGGCCACAAAGAATTAAAAATTAGAAACAAAATCCTGCCTTCTACACTTATTCATTCTCAAAGTTGCAGGACTGCATTATTTCACACCAAGCAGGTAAAATTATTCACAACCACATGAACACTCTCTCCACACACACACTTAGATGCTGGTAAGGTACAAGCTGGTAGCCCAGAACTGAGGTACTCTGTCCAAAGAAGAAGAAACCCTTCACCAATAGCCAGGAGTTAAAGGATCCAGAGCCTCTTTCTGGCCCTTTCAATAAGCCTTAAAATCTACTTGATAATAAAAGCAGATAGATACAAATTTTGCACTATGAACACCCAGTTGCTAGGCCACAGACCACTGGTTTCAGAAAGCCAATCAGAAAATCATCATATGGTAGCAAGTCCAGTGACTAGAAATATGAATGACTGAAAACTGGATGGCATCATACTTGTGCCATAACTGTTTCAAAGGATTAATGATGATCTTGCAGATACTGAATCATCAAAATACTCAGTAGGGAAAAAAAAAAGAAAGAAAAGTCTTCCTCATGTCAGTATTTTGGTAAGAAAAAATAACAGAAAGCAGAAAACAAAGTCTTCCAAATGGTTAAAAAGAACTTGGACATTATTCAAGATTTATTCAATCAAATTAGAAGATTTGTCAGATGAAGATACGGTAGCACATAATGCTGAAAATCTCAAGGATCAGACTGTAATTGAATTTTAACATGGTTGACACCTCAGCATAAATTTTCATTAGCTGATCTTCTTTAATTCCTAACAAGTATTATGTTAATTTACAGCCACTGTGTTAATAAACTTTAAGTTCTAATAAACACAAATCTGAAATGCTATAGACAGGTTTATGGCTGTTACAAATCAGGGCTTATTGCCTATTTTTTTTCATATTAGTATGTTGTCAAAGAATGTCTATGGCAAGGTAAAAGCAACTGCACTAGAAATGGTTCAGTTATTAAACCAGGCAGAAAGCAGCAATTACTTGTGACATCAATTAAAAATTAATTTGCCCAACAATAAATTTGCATGGAGTATATCCTGTTATGGGATGCAATATGAACAATTGGAAGACTTTGGCTTACAAAGCCATGTTGCAAGCTAAAAAGGAAATATTACATTCTTCAGCTTTAAAGCTCTGTAATGTACACTGCAACTATGAAAAATCAAGTTGAAGGTTGTTGCATGAAGTAAGTCACGTGCTACTCACTTTGTCTTATCACATCCTATCACTTGTTGGACAGCAACCATCCATGACAAAGTACATTTTATATTTGCAGCTACACACAGTAAAGAAGTTGATACACACACCTCTCATCTCCTGTTTTGGAATTCAGGTTTTGGTCTGACACTGCAGTTTTACTCACAACACTTTGGTACTTTTAAGAGGAAGAAACCCACTTGGTTTGTGATGTACCTCTGCTCTTCATACAGCCAAAGCAGCACAAGCCTGGCAAGTTGGCACATTCAGCTTATCTGGCATTACCAGCACCGTTACATTTCCAGTACTGCAATGGCTGATTTATCTTAACTTGAAACATCAGTTAAGCACCATCAGAGACAAAGCATGTTGATGCTGTAAGAAAGTACAAATGCTGCTGAAATATTACACAGTGTAATGCTGGAAGGTTAGGACTAAGATCAAATAGTTTTGAAAAGTACAGAATACACACAAAGAATAGAAATAATATGTTTACAAGCCCACTTAACCAATGTTCTAAAGAACCAAAGATGATGTCTGACTTTACTGCAAAACCAGACCAGAATCAGTCATATTCAGCACTTATTTAATCAACCAACAGTATGTCAATACAGTCAGCTGACAGCCCTGAGCATGAATCCCATTCATCTACACAAGCCAGAGCAGTAATGGACAGCTATTCAGTCAATTACCTTTTTGAAAACTGTGTTCAAGAGCCAATAAAAGAAGGTATAAATTAATTTATGCAACTGTAATACTATTAAAGGTAGCAAAGGACTCAGTGACTGACAATGCATGGAGTAGATTCTGTTGAACTGTGAGGGAAGATGCTCTCATTACCTTAATTTCAGTTAGCTGTATTTACAGACAACAGTGAACCTGCAAGAATCACCAGTCAAAATAATCAGAAGCAGGATAAGACTCAAAATTCCCAGCACCATTATTGGCTTGTTGGCTTTGCATATTCTGTAAGTCTCACAGACTTTTCTAGCTCCCCAAGCTGTAAAACAGAGATAATCTCTACATTCTTTGCAAAACACTCTTCAGTTAAAAAAGCACTACAATGTACAAAATTGCCCAATGTAACCCAAAAGCAACAGTGAAGTCCAGTATGTTCCATCCACTAGTCCAGGCATAAAAAGACAGTAGAAGCTATTCAGGATGCCATATAAATATAAGTTAGGTTGGCAACATTCTAATGAAGTCAGGATCAAGTTCACTCTCCTGTTAACTGAAGGGAGAAAAGTAATGTCACATATAATAAAAATTAAATTTTTTTCATTACAATTTCAGATTCATACAGATACTTAATGTACATGATAAAATATTAAGGCACTGGCATCTGAAGGATACTCAAGCTGGAAAGTTCAATATATGAACTTACGAACCTGCATTTTTTTATTGTGAGGGAACTATTCATTCTTTTTGCTTCACAATGCAGAGAAAAAAACATTATGAAGTGAACATCATCTATCTCGTTACTTGAATGCTCTCAGCAGATTGATGAAATGATAGTAACTTCTCTTTTTTTCCTTTACACCTGAAGTTTAACTCAGGGAGGCAAAGATCATTAACCATACTAGTTAGCCAGCACTTAACACCAAAGCAAACAGCTTAATAGCACTGCTAGCACAACCCCCATTAAAGATCCCACATTGGATTATTCCTTTATGTTTCAGTGAGTACACAAAAAAACCGCTACAATGGTGTAATGCAATTATGCATGCATGGGAGACTTGCATGTTCCAAAACAAAATGAAAGATAGGATGTGACATAAGAGCACCATCTGTCACATACACTCAGCAACCTCAATAAACATTTTATGTAAAAAAATGACATAAAATTCTCTTTAATAACATTCTTTTAAGAATTCTATTTGTTCACGTCTCCATTGGGAAGTATGTTATGCAATCAGTTATAGATGGCATCAGACTGATCCCCTGAACTGCATCTTAGGATGGGAAATACTTGTATTTGTCACCAACTGCAGTGGGTGGTCATTGAGGGCTCATTATACCAGAACTTAGGACTTACAACACATCCCTTTTTTAGTTTCCTGCATAATCTAAAGCAACCAACTTCACTTCATTGGGTTAACAAAATAATAAAAAACTGCTTCTCTGGCAGTACCAGCAATTTGCCACGTTATAGGCATCCCTGTTGTTAGAGAAAGACATTCCTACTACAGTACCAGTTGTGAAAGAGATAATTACAAAGTCATAAATCCCTAAATTAACCAAATCACAATGTTTAGTGCTGGCAACACAAATCATGTGGTGGTAGAAAATGTTATGATACGTATACAAAGAAGGAACATGGTAATTTTCTAACCTCTTCTTCAACACTGCTGTTATAGAACTCTCCAGCTATTCATCAGGAGCTCCAAAACTAGAGCAGTAGTGAATTATTTCAGTTTAGTTTGCAGTGATCACAGCAAAGAGAGTTTTGGGGGTTCCTTTTTAAAGAGCTGTCAGATGTGCAGTGCAAGACTGGTGAAAGATGGCAATTCGGCAGTCCAGAGGACTGAAGTCTCTTTTCTTTTCCCTAAATAAAGTAGCAGGGCAAATTGCCAGTCCCAGAAAAGACCAGGCAAGTCATCTTAACCTGAAGCGCCCCCCTCTGCCAGCTCTAACTCTCGGAAGTTTATTTCCCACAGCCATTCCTGCACTTGCTTCTAATGCTGAAACTGCGGAGAAGAGAGAAAAACAGTCTTCTACTAAGTCCTCTCCTCACCCTCAATGGAAGAAAACTCGGGTCTACCTTTACTTCTTGTCTACAAAAAATGAAAATAACGTTATGTTCACATCAGAGATCTCCTTTGGGGGAAAAGAGAAACCAAACCTATGCATCCATCAGGAGTTATTTCATTCAAAGGCACATCAAGTAAGCTCTGACTTAATGCATATGCTAGAATCACACACTGTAGAAAGGCTGAACTGCATTACACCCAAAAATGGATGAAATATAGCAGTAGATGACCACATGGACACTGTGCTGGCATTCAGGAACAGCAGCTGGTATAAACTGGAGCCAATTGTTACTGACTGATAAAGCAGAGTGTAGGTTGCACAGTGTGTAGAACATGTGCAGAATATTAAACTTGGCCCAAGGTATCAGGTTAATTGGCTCGGTAAGAGAATGTTCAAAGCCATGATTTTAAAGATGGCAAATATGAATGGCTACAGGCCAGAAAACAAACAAACAATAGCAAAAAAAACCCTGTCCATAACCTTTCAATCTTACTATTCAATGTCTTACAAGAAAACAAAACTTTTCTCTGTTAAAATGTCCGATTCATAATAGGTTTTAAAGCAAAAAAAAAAGCATGTAATAGAAACCAATCTGAGAATAATGCAGAAGAGATAGAAACCCATATGTTCCTCAATGTGAGCATAAGCAAAAAAGGGCATTTTCAGCCACAGCATTGTCATTTTGCATTACACACATTGCTTGGGCTGGTCAGGCAGCAAAAGAATTTCACTCTGCAGCTGCAGCTGTTTGAAATCCAAGTCTGCCCTGGTGGTCAAGCTGCAGTTTTTGAACACCACCTTCATTTTCTCCATAAGCTTCTAGAAAACAAAATCTCAATTCCTTATTATCATTTCCACAACTCACAGGTTCAAATCTAGCCAAGGTAAACTACAATGAGAAAATGTTTACATCTTGTGGCAAGCTGGTATTCTTGTGATGTGTTAGGCCCTGATCAAAACTGCAATGAACTGAAACCTGCATGAAAGAACATAAAAAGAAACCACAAGAAGTATTATTTCCCTGTTGCCAACCCTGGACAAGAAATGAAGATTAAATGCTCTGTAGAATAAACATGAATCTTACTCTTCTACTATCACAACCCCTTGAAGAATTGGGACACCTAGGGCAGGAGTAAACACACATTGAAAACAGGCAAGTCTGGACTTCTCTTTCTGTTCTGAGGCTCAACAGAGAACCTCAGACCCCCGACTGCCAGATTAGTCCATTCTAACAGCACTAAACGATGCAAATGCACCCTTTATGTTTTGAAATGAAACAGAGGGAACATCTGAAGTACTAAAGAGTGCCTATTGGTCATCACATATATCTGGAAAACTGTTCTCAAATATTGAAAATGAAAAATTTAAGGCGTTGATTCAAAAGGAGAACTCAGAAGTTTTAAGACCTAACAGTCAACTGAAAGATGAAGTCAGCTAATTCAGACTGCACAAACTGGAGTCCACAGAAGCCCATTCAGCCTGAACACTGTGGCTTCCACACAAGCACTAGGAGTTCCAGGGCTGGTTTTGTCTGGAACAGCTCCACACTGTGGATTCAAACACACACAGACCAACAGGAGATGCAAAGCAGAAGCACAGCCAAAGACATATCTCATCATAGGCCTAGAGACCCAACATGTATAATACCAGTCACTGAAACATAAAAAAATACTCTGTTATTCACTGATAGGGAGCAACAACTTTTAAATTCTAAAAACAGTTTTGTATTTATTGCTTCTCTAGGCTGCAAATGTAATACTTGTGACTTCTACAGGCAATCACGATTTATCTACAAATACTAGAAGTCAGAACTATCTTCTCATGGATGAATGTTAACTTCTATTAATCTCTCAAAAATGTATTAACATTTAAATCAAAATCAACTGTTCCACATATGTCAAATTTTATTGTAAAGTTACATGAAGTAATAGATATTAATAAAAGTCCTGCAATTCGGTGTTATGAATTGTTCAAGGCAATAATGTGAAAGATGTTAGCAATAACACTGGCATATCTAAAGTGAAAAATACTGATTGCAGTAATCCTTCTTTAAACAATATCAGAAGATAATGTAATAACAGTTTCTACTCATAGACACTGATAGCAACAATAAGATCTCAGAATCATGATTATTCTCAAGAAAAATTGTCCATATTTCCAGTGTTCATATTATCTTTTTACAGGCAGATCCTCCAGAATCTGTGGGGAAAAGCATGCCTTGTATTTAGCATACCTCAGGACTGCAAATTGAGCAGTTTTTTTAATGAAATTAACTAGAAATGTTGAATTTAAAGAAATCTATGAAAATTTAACCCATTAACCCTGCAAACTTTCACTTTAAATAACTCACAGGACAACAAAATATCATTTCATGTATCTGCAAAACATTTCTGGGCATCAGTCCTTGCTCCCAGATGACCCTGACTTCACACCAGTGAACAAAACTAATCCATGGACATGTAACTTCATGTCCTGATGTCTGGAAAAGTTGTGTTGGTTTTGTGTGTCAAAACAACTGGCTCATTAATGAGAGCCTGAGATGCTACTGACCTTCTCTAATGGTGCCTAGAAGCACTGACCACATTGCTGCAGCATTGTTAGGGACTTGTTCTAATCTGACCTTTTTTCTAGTCCTGTACATGACATGCATTCTTGGCATCCCTTGACAAAGTGTTTATCAAAATAAACTTGCACTGTTCAAGGCAGCAGCGTAGATGGCATTGTAGTACAGTCTGTGCTAATAATCACTAGTGGAAATAGATTTTAGAAATATATTTATTTATATTAAATTTTTTCACTGCTTCAAACGACCTGTGCCTTCTCCTTTGGCAATACTAGGCACATCATATAGAACACCAAAGACAGGACCCAGAAGGAGAAGCAAAGTACTTGTAAAAGCAGTCATTACAGGATGAGGCAAAAAAATCCACAAAACCCCAGAAAAATGAAAGGAAGTCAAAATCTACAGCAATAGGTATGGAGAATGTTGCAACATAGTGCAAATCTGAAAATCTGCATTACTATCCACACAGTGTGATACACTTATTTTAGGTGTGCAATAAAAATCATCAAATGAACCATAAACTATATTTTCTTTCTGCTAGAACGTCACTTCAGATACTCAGAACATATTTTTTTTCCTTGTAACATACTGACAGAACTGGAACTGCATCTATACATTCACTTTGCAGCTTAGAGAGTTTGAAAAATCCTTGCCTAGAATCAGATGGAGACACAACCACAAAGGCAAGTCTTGGGAAATGCTGTGAGCATATGAAACAATAGGGGGGTTTTTAATATGTGTTTTACATTTGTTACTACTTTGCAATTTTGAAATCCAAACTTGTTTCCTTAATGATATAGAACCATCATTGAAACCTTTTGGAAAAAAAAAACAAACTTCCAGCAGACTGCAAATATTCCAAGTGTACCAGAGAGGTGACCTTACATGTTCAGTGTCCCATAAGGAAGATCCCATCCCATCTGATGCTGGATGCACCAGCTGCAAGCCAAGGAGCCTTGCTCTCTCAGGATCTTAGAGAAGCATCACTGCAGCAATGTGACATTGACAGTTACATCCCTTTTGGTCAGAGTTGGTTGTGGAATGTAAAGAAGCAGAAACTGAAGCTCTCCTTTTACAATAGAGCCATGAAGGCTGATGACTTGTAAGTTAAGCTTTATGTGATAAGAGTTCCCATAATCAAAATAGCAAACAGAGATGTCAATATAGGTGACAAAGATGTTTATGTTACCACAGAGGTGGCACAGCCCTCTGCTGCAACAGCAAATTTCAGATATACCTGTAAGGTTGCTGGAGCTCATCCCAACATCTACACAGATGTCACCATCCTCAGAAATGCTTTGGGACTACTCATTTGATCACATTCAAGCTGTTGAGACATTCCATACTAGGTAACCTCACGATCTCTTGCATGCTTACTGCTTAAATGCCACACAGAGATACTGTATCTCCAAAGTTTGCAAAGTTACAGAAAAATTCACAAATCAAGATCCCCCACAAGTTTAAGTCCCAGCCTCTAGAATTTCGTTGGTGCTCACAAAGAAACACTTTCAGCTACAGAGAAAGTATGACTGAAAACTGATTTACACATCTTACTCTGAAAGCTGTTGTCACTATGAGGTTTAAAGATCAACAAGAAAACTCCTTCTCCACTGAAATATTCTAACAGCCCCAAGACCAAATGAACAAATAAAAAACTATCAGTATAATTTACACTAAAAAGTAAGAAATATTTTAAAGATATATTTTGGGGGGTGGGAGGTGTAATGAGACACCCATTTTCTTTGAATTAGGATCTCTTTAACCTTGGAGCCTTAGTGATTTTGGCACAGGGATTTTCATTCATATATGAAGTATAAAAAAGGCAAGACATGATGTTTTTTCTGTCAAAAAAGTAAACATGGTACTGATGAAAAGTTCAGCAGTACTGAAGAATAGTCCTGTATCAGTCAAGAGAGAAAAAATTATGTACAGAATGTAATAATCTAACAGAAACCTTTGGTTTCAGTATTATTAACAGATTCAGCAGAATTTAAAGGATTGCTAAGGCATGCTCCTTCTGATTCTTTGCCTAGATTCACGGTCATTTTTGCTGTAATTGATCTTTTAGCACAATTCTGTTCAGCTTCACAGATGCCTTCAGAGCTCCATAGACAGCTGGATAACTCACAATTGCATGAATTTTCCTTTTGCTTACTCCCTGGGAAGCCTTTGGACAGCAAGTCAGAAACATTCTGAAGTATTCACAAGGGAGAATAATTTTAAGGCAGGGAGACATGAAACCCTGGAAAGAAATATAATAGAATATTTCTCTATATAATACTGTGTCTGGAGGAAAGAGCTCTGTCGCAACAGGAACAGAATGAAATTAGGCAGTACAAGGTCAAAGAAACCAGTCTTAAAAATTCCTGCTATGACCTATGGAAAATCTTGCAAAAATGTCTTTTTAATCCTTTTGAGAACTAAAAAGATAAGAAACATATCCTTGCCGCACTCCTCTGAAATGCAATTCTCACAGGGAAGATAATGTAGAAAGTTTTACCAAAATCAGAATCTTGTGTATCAGTTGAATCTCCTCACCTACTACACAAGTTAATCTGATATACTTATTATTAAAAAGCAGTGGTGATTTTATTTCCTCCACTAGGTCACCACCTCTAAGTATCTATTATTTAATTCCATAGTGTTTTCCCCAGGCCTTCCATGGAGTTAAAATTGCACCAGAGAATACAAACTGCCTGATCTTCCTGGATTTTGGAAGAAAAGTAGCAAGCCTCTAATAATTACATAAACAAAAGCACCATAAGCTAAAACTATATCCAACCTTTAACACCTAAGCAAGGTGTTATTAAACTGAAGAGCACTCATACATGAAAAATCCAAAACCAAAATAAATTTGGTCTAAGCATGAAAGCATCACAGTTCTGGACAGGCTCTCAGGTACACATGCATGCAAGCAGGATACCTAACGAGCTGTAACACTGTGCATGATCACTTCAAGAAAGTGTTGTAGGCAGAGTTTGTGTGCAGCAGCACGGAGTGGAACTGCTGATGCAAATGACTTCATGCAGGTGTGGTATTATCACACTGTTTTGTTGGTCTGTTTGGTTTCACTGTTTCCATTTCTTACAAATGCCTTCATCAGTATTTCGAGAAAAGATACTTCATTAATAACTTTAATGAATGTCCTTACTCAGTAACATTGGTAACATCCCTTTAAAATAATAGCCTTCAACTTTTTTTAACTCTAACAAGTGTCAATGTCCTTCTTTGGTCCACTCCATTTTTCCAAGGCGTGCTGCTGAATATTTGAGGAAGATGGCACTGATTTCCCTAGTAGCTTTACAAAAGTGTTGGAATTATCCTTTGCTTTATTCTTTATCCACCTTGAAATTTGTTTACTGTTTGCAAACCAACTGTACAGATGGATAAGGAGACAATTACACAAACAGAGACCACACTGGCCTTGGTGCTGTTTTAGTCTTCCTTCCTGAGTTTTTATCCATAAGTGCATCTGAGATTTTTTTTTCTCCCCCTAATGAACACAGGTACTTAGGAGAGAGAAGTGCAAACTAATGTGCACTGCCTACAGAGGTAATGTGTGTAAGAGAGTCTTATAATTTTGTTTTAATTCTGTGGCATCATTGATCTCTCCTAAGCTCAACTACTCTAAAAAATTATGCCTCGCTCACCACTTTGAGAACAGCTGCTACCTATAACCTCAACTCACTTCACTCAAAATCTCTCCACTTATTTAGATATACACATCACCAAGTGCCACTGCAGTTTAAAATCCAATGAAAAGCTAAAGAAAGCAAGACAAGAAACACAAGTGGTGTTTCACAGGAAAAAACAAAAAAAAAACAACCCCAAAACAAAACCAAACCGCCAGCAAAATGCGTTTTTCTCAGCTTGCAGTTAGGAATATCTTTAGGAGTGTGTTTTATAACCGAGTCCCGGAGCTCCGAAGGCCTCCGGTCACACAGCCCCCAGCTCCCCTCACAGCCNGAGCCCGGCCCCGCCGGTTCCGCTGCGGCCCGGGCGGCGGGGGAGCGGCGGCGGCAGCGCTGGGCATCGGCCGCGGCTCGGCCCCCTTCCCTCCGCACACCCTCTGTGAAGGCTTTCCTTCACAGCTCCGTGATGAACACAGTTGAGCAGGCCTAGTCACGAGCTGTATCGTATCATTCTGTAGCCTGCTTTCCTAAGGAAAGAAGATCGCCGACCGCGATCATCTCTTTTTCTGCATTGTTATCCCTTTTCCCAATCAAAATGAACCAAAAAAACCTTTTCAAAACAAAGGCGGCTACAACAGTGCTGGTGAACAGCCTTACTCTGATATTTGGAGCTAATAGCCCTTCATAGCTGCTCGGAATTAAATGTGGTGTGCCACCCAGCCCAGCACGTCCAGCCACAGCCACACGCACGGTGTCACAGTGCTGACCTCTTACACACAGGAGCACCCATCCTCCAGGCATAGGCTGCAATGGTTTTATATATTATTGTAGCCAGAGGTTCTGCCCTGTTCTAGTAACCTGTGGCAGTCACCAAGTGGAGATAGGAGAATGTCAGGTCCTCTTTTACATACTTCTGAATCACTACACAGCCTTTTCACATTCCAAGTCATTGCTGATGGCACGCAGGGCAGGGACAAAGTGGAACAAGGCACCTGCTGCCTCAACTCAATTAGTAATTTAAAAACATTTGAAAATGGAACATTGATGGTCTTTTCCTTTAGTCTTCTCCATTAATCAAGGAAGTGGCAGAGGTACTTTAATAAAGTTTTCTGACCATGTTAATTTGATAGCACATATATACAAACTAAAATAAGAATAAAAGCAAACACATATAGTAAAATAAGCTAATATTATTGCAATCCAGTATCCATTAACTTGTTCTGAGAGCCCTACCAGTCTAGAGAGAAAGAAACAGAACTGAAGTATAAAAAAAATAACATAGCAGGAAATGACTGTTTCTCGAGTACCTCAGTAACACAAAAGCAACATGGGTCTGAATTCCAGAGATGCAAACTCTCAGCTGGGAGCAGTGAGAGCAAGAGAACAGGTCTGTCTGTGTCCATCCTCATGCTGTGCTGAGCCTGGGATGAACTCGTCACAGAGCACAGACTCATTGCTGGGAAACCAGCACACTCAGGGACTCTGAAAGCACAACTGTCCCTTCTAAAGAGTTTGAGAAAAATAGGCCTCAAATCTCAGACTTGTGAAGAGGAAGGCAACCGACTAAAAAGAAATCAGAAAGAATAATGTCATGAAATTAAGGAAGTTGCTACTATAGATAAAGACATGCTGACAAAAGAAGTTATTACTTGCTTCCCTCCTCTTATGCCTTTGCTAGGAACAGTTTGTTTTGTACCTCTTAATATTCCTTACCTCCAGTCTTAGTGTCCCACCTGAATACTATTAGATCGCTGCTAGAGGCGTAACCCACAGCTGCTGATGCCACGTGCAGAATTGGTGCCCTCTCATTCCGGCTTTTAAAGGGACACCAAAAGTCCAGGCTGTAAGAAGAAGGGTTAAGAGTTTGTTCCACTGCTATGGGGTGCTCTTGTTAAGATTCATACGGCATTCTTTTGTTTTCATTGATAACTGCTGTTGGTATTTAAAATTTTCCACATGGTGTTATGCAGAGAAAGCAGCAAGAGAAAGTAAATGTGTAACTAAATACAAATATTATATAATTATATACTAACAACAATTTTGTAATAATTGGAAGGATAATAAAAATGCCTAAGACAAACAGACTGTGTCAGAGATGAACAGTAAATTAGGATTTTAAAATGTCTTAATGTTTAATAATCTAAAATGCTGTTAGATTACAGAGGTAAAGCCATCATCAATATATATTTTACTTCCACAGTGTCACTTTGTTCTTTTCATTATTGGTTGATCAGTCACCTTGAACAGAGAGGGGTAGGGAGAAACAGTTTTGAAGACTGGAATATTTTCTGGGCTTGATTTGCAGGAGAGGTTTGATGCCTCCTTGATGTGACCCCTACTGTCATAAACAGACAAACATAAAAGTGGGTAAACAAATATCTGGGGGGTTTATGGCATTCACAGCTTGCCCCAAATGTTGTTCCCAATACTTCAAGCACATGTTTATGTTCCCAAGTAGGCTAAATGTGGTTTTCTTGTCCAGTTACCATACAGCCAGTTAATAACTTTTTACTTTGTGAAGTACTGAGAGGGTTTTGTGTGTGAAATGTGCTTCTGGAGCCCATCTCGTAGATGTGTACATGATGCTTCATCTGAAGGTCAGGTGCAGAGCAGAAACACAAGGGTGCTGGCTGTCTGGCTTTTGTCACAGCAAAGGGAACAAGGTGTTTCTGACTGCGGTTTCCCTGGACTAGACAAATGCTCTGGGAAAGCCTCTTCTCACTTTCCCCCTGAGAAGGACTTTTAAAATTCATTGCACATAATGTGCTGCTGGCTGTTTGCAGAAACCCTGGGAACTTCAGACAAATGAAGCTTGCAATGCTGCAATGGTTTAGGCTGCAATGACCACGACTGCAGGGGAATACAGAGTGAAATGGTACATTGTGCACTGTGGTTTCTGGGCAGTGGCATGGAGATCATATTAATGATGATGATTTCCATATGATGGAAATCATATTAAACGTCCCTGGACAAACCTTACTAATCAAGATTGGTATTGGACTGGTTACCAGGAGCTGCAGAATTGCTCACAATGCAGCGTTGGCTGTGGGTAGCCAAGGTTAATAAGGAACATGACTTTAGTTCAGTACATAACTTGCAGCAGTTTGTACAGAGGATGAAAATGAGAGGCATGTTGTAAAGGTTTGGTTGCCTAAACACATAGCACTTCAGGAGGCAGTGGAGTGAGGCCATCCTGAGTTACATTTCCATCCAGTAGATCTCTCCAGAGCCTCCTGCTCTGCCAAGGGCATGCACACATAACAAACCATTAAATGTTGTCTGTTCAGACATGATGTACATCACAGCCAAGACCTTCAGCCCTGAAAGCACATGCTCCTGTATACCTGAGCTAAAGAAACAGCTGGTTGGACTTAGCATGCATTTGCGACCAAAAAACGGAAACAACCAACATCTTAAGGGCTTGTAGCTCTCTCTGGGTCTAGGGTGAAAGTCCTGACTTGGTAGTAGCTGTTGAGAACACCATTTCCAAAATGTCAACTTCCTCTCAACACACTGCCTGTCCTTTTTTCATCCTCCTTTGTGTAGCCAAGAGAAGTTGCAAGAGAGAGAGGGGACCTGAATTTCCCCTTTCATTTTTTCCTACACCTTCGGACTAGAATTCCTAGTGAGGTAATTGAGTGAAAGAGTTAGTGTACTTGTCCTTTCCTCATTCTGTGCTTTCTCATCAGCTGTTGGAATTAGCATAAATACATCCAAGGACCAGATTCTTGTCAGGAGCCAGCTTGAAGAGGCCAGTGAGCCAACTGTGCCCATTTTTCATTCCATTGAAATAGTGCACACAGCGGAAGGCACCCTGGTGGCCCATGCATTGGAAGGGTCATTTGTGCTATCCAGATGTGGCCCTAAGTTTCCCCCTCCACCTCCAAAAAAGGAGGAGAAAGGAACAGGTTGACATTCTTTGGGTTCGCCATTTGTTTTTTCCCTTCTTGGATTGGCTCGAAAATAGGCCAGGGAAGGATGGCTCTGAAGCCTGTCTGTGAGTGCCGGAGGAAAATCTGAAGGAAATACTGACCTTCCAAACAGATTCACTCTCGTCTTCCTTGTGCTCAGGAAGGCCATTTCCCCAAATACAGCCAGCAAATGTCAGCTAGACACAGGAGAGAGATTCCCTAGGGAATCCAGTGGGGGGAAAACTAAACCAGGAACACTGCCTAGGATTAAGAAAACTGAGACGGGTCTGTGCCAAAAAGCACCAATAAGGTCACATCATCTCTGCATCTACTTAGTAGCTGCCTCTAATCACCACAGCCCCATGCTCTTTTTGACCCCAAAGAAAAGCCACAGTAACACATTCATTTTCTAGGTTCTTTGTTATTATTTTCAAGAGCAGGACAGTCATTCAAGCTCTTAAATTTGAGTACTGAAAACAGGTGGTTGTAGAACAGGAGCACCTTTCATTTGTCCATCACATGAGTTAGAAACCTGATAATTACAAAAGGGATGGATCTGAGTGGAGTTTGTTGCTGGTCTAAGAGATGAGAAGGTTGAGTTCTCACTCTGGTTCCTTCACTGGGTGTGGGCAGGTGATTTGTCATTAGGAAAGGGAAAACCCAGCAAAAATAGAGAAGAGACTGCTGGGCCTAAAGGGGTAGAGGGAGAGATAAAAAGATAAAACAGTTCCAGAGAAGGAACATCACAGTATATGCACTCTGCCCATACACATGCTCTCATGCCTGAGAGAGGCAGCAGTTCTCTGTAGATCAAGGATCATGGAGGCCCCTGGAGGAGAACACAGTTCAGTCACCACAATCCTCAGTTCTGTGTTGGGGTTCACAGTCATTTTGCCAAGCAAATGTAGTGGCAGTCCTTGGAAAAGGGACCGAAGCAGAAAGGGTCTTCCCTCCCCTGTGTTGTCTGTTGAAGAGAGAAACCAATGTGTATGAAAGGGTGTGAGAAATAAATAGAACAAGAGAGCAGGGATGTTATTTGGGGGCCAACTGGGCAGTTCAGACCCGTGTATGTCTACAGGTTCGCGATGTGCCTGAGGCTGAAGGGGCTGCAGAGGTGGAGGGGGACTCCTCGTCCGTTGTGTCCCCTTGTTCCTCCTTCTGGAGGCCAAGGCTGATGTGGCTCTGCAGGGCTGCTGGGGTCAGCCATTCCTTGGGGAGGCAGCTCTGGAGGAAGGGGATGCACGAGCTGAAGTATGCCAGGCGGTTCACCCAGCGGGGGATCTCTTTCCCACATAAGATCTGTGGAATAAACCGAAAAGGAGCATGGTTAACAGTACCAAAACAAGTTCAGAGGCAATGTCATCCCCATCTGCACCACCACCTCAACAGGGTGAATTCCCTGTTGCTCAGAACAGAAGGGAGCATCTCCTGCAGTCAGAAAGAGCTGTAAGTGCCAACCTCCCCACAGCTGCCCGACATGCACAGGGACCCCCGCCAGCCGGAGGCCTTGTCAGCATCAGAACAGAGACCAGGAAAAACAGCTCATGGCCCTCAATGGCTTTGGTGACTCTGTCCTTCAGGCAGTCCATGGGTAAAAGAACAGGCCTGCTGGGGCTTCTCAACCAAAACAATGACATTCCTTTAGCAAGTAGCTCAAAAAGTCTGGAAAAAATATTTAAGCTGTTGCTGGCTAGGCCTTGAGGAGCCCAGAAGCTGAGTATGACTAGGTAGATGGAGATGCCTGAGAAGCTGTTCTTGTTGCTCCCTGTTTTTCCTTGTGCTGACACAGTGGTGCAGTCAAATTACAGCATCTGGGGGTCCTTTTCTTATCTTAGCATACCACCCTCTAATTTCTCCTCATATGGTATTTCCTAATATGGGAGGAAAAGCAAGGGGAAAAAAAACCCAACCTAGGCTGTAAGTATCTCTGTTTCATCACAGATGCTCCTGGCACTGATTTGAATTACACTCTGCTAGTAGAGATACTAGCAGAGTGTAATAGTAGAGATAGTAGAGTTTTCCAAGGTCGTATCAAATTCAGCACAATGAAACAACTTGCTTCATACTGCAGACCCTTTCTTCTCTAGCATTTAGCCACGCAGACATACAGGTGCCACATTTTAATAGCTGTATCTGGCTTAGACCACATAAAGAATGCTTCCCTTTCCACTTTACTGTATCACTTACCAGGCACAGAAGAAACATGGGGAACTGATCAGCAGGCATGCCTCAAGAGCCCATCTATAGTACATTTACTGCCTGTGTATAGGGCCCTATACCGGTGTACTAGAGCCTAAAGTCCGTAGCAGGTTCAGGAGTCATAATACCTGAATTTTCCTTCCCTCCCTGTGTTGTTTCCCATGGAGCAAGAGAGACAGAGAGGAAACTCCACCCCACAGATCTTGTCCCACAATTTACATGAATTAGTGGTTCCAGGGTTGTCCATACCATACCTTTTGCCAATACTAAATTCTTCTGCTCTTCCTCCCACCCTCTTTCTGACTAAAATCACACTTAATTTAATACTAACTACTGCAGAAACTCCAAGGGTGTTTGTCTGGAGTCCACTAAGAAGATGATTTGGTGAGAAGTCTCTTACTGGCAAGGTAATGTAGGGCTTAGAGGTTTCAAGAAGTTTCCAGGGAGAATGGAACATTTTCTAGAGGATGGGCTGTGCTGTGTTACAGCTGAGGAGCAGCTGGTCCTTCCTGCACATGGCCTGGGCAGAACGTTCCAAGCTCTACTCCAAGTCACCTTGAGCATAAGGGAATTAGCTTGCTCCAACAGTGTGGCATTTCCAATGAGGTGTGGAGAAGGCAGCAAACCTGTGACTCTGCTAATCTGACTACAGAACTCACTTTATTTTGACACGCATTGTTTAAAAATCAATGTGTGAAATTGGAGACATTATCATTAGGTAGCAGAGAATGAGCATAGCCATTTAGCTGCTAAAATTACTTGCAAGCATAGACTATTCTTTACCTAATACACTCCAAGGACTTCTATTTCAGTTCTTACCAATGCTGCATTCCACTTAACCTTAGACACAGCTATATGAATCTGTATTTTTGAAATTTTTAATCTGGGGACAATTACTTTATTAACAATCTTTTATCTCCATCCAGATTCCCTGATTTCCATTGCTAGAGCTGTTGCCTGAACCTGTAAGTGGATAACCTCTCCACATATGCTGGAGACTCTTTCATAGAAGATTTGCTGATCCATTTGATTTTTCTCACCAGACATATCAGACAATTTTCACAAGAATACTGTTGAAGTTTAAGACTCTATTTGATGTGTCCTACTTGAACATTTTTACCTATACTACACTATTTTGATCTGAGCCAGTCACAAATTGCACTACAATTTCCATCAGATTTTGCAGCATTCCTATTTCTTCCTCTTCAGGAACTTAGGCAACATGTTGCCATAGAAAATTACTCAGTTTAGGCTTCTTGTGATGTATGCATACATGTGAGTTTAGTTCTCAAGCAGTTTAAAGTTTTAATAAAGACTTCCTCCCAGATATTAATAGATAGAACAACTAAACCAAGGTATGAGTCTTTGGAAAATTAGCTGAAACAACAGAACAGCATAAAGTAAGATGGCCTGAAATGGAAGTACTGTTTTTAAGAGCTGGGTTTATTTTCTAAGCAGATCCCCTAGCAACTGAAATAGCACTTCCCAATGTAGAAGCAATGCTGAGATGTTTGCCTTTTTTTTTTAATAGGAACTTCTTCACCCAGAATGAATCAATAAGGCAAGGAAGAGCCAGAAAAAGAATGAAGATGTGTGGGCATCAGGCCACCAAGCAACAAAGGGCAGTTTGTGGAGTTCAAGGATAATGATGAAGTCAAAGTGGTTTCCCTTACCTCAGTCTTGCTTGTCATGTCACCTCTTGTCAGTGTAGCCTCATTACTATTCCACAGCAGAACACAGTGTTCAATAGGAACAAAAGGGCAATGGCAGGGAATGCTACCAACACTACAATCTGCTTCTGTGTTTTTCACTCCTTGCCATAAAGCATATTGTGCTGGAGCATCCAGCAGTGCTTAGCTAATGGAGAAACATCAAATTAACCTGGCTGCCATGGGATTAAGCCAATTCAGTTTAAATAAAACAGCACAAGAAAGATGAAGTGGGTGTTTTCCAACTGCATATGAAGTCACAGAAAAATCTACCTACTGCAGCTCTTCTGAGAAATTCTCCACTGAAAACTGCTCACTGAACAATAAATTCACTGAATGCTGTTAGTACCCATTGTTTCCATCAGCAGAATCCTTTCTTAGAGGTTTTTTGAATTGAAGATTTCACATGGGTTTTTTTTTTATTTTGCAAAGAAGTTGGGTTTTCTCTGTTGAAGGTGATGAACTTCTCTGTGCTATGTCATGTACTAACTCTGACAGGAGATGTAAATAAATAATAAACTGTTACAGGTCAGAAATTACAGCGAGCACAACTTCTGATTGCCTGAGACCAATTCTCACTTCAGGCACTCAGGCAAAGGCTGCATGTACTTGCAGCTTCCACTGAGCAGCACCTGCTGACAGAAAGCCAAGCCCCCGTAGCTGCAGCTTCTTCTGGGGACTCTGTGTAAGAACTGTGAGTGACCCAGCTGGCACCTGCAGAGTCAAGTGGAAACAGCCATTCAGCCATCCATGGCTGAAGCCAAATGGCCAGGAGAAATGGCACCTGACAGTTTGGGTGCTTTTTCTAGGCAACTGTCAAATACACACCAGGATTTCAACTCATCAAGAAACAACTGATTTGGGATATGGAAACATCCTCCAACCATCTTAAGCTGTATCATTTTGCACTAAACAGTCACTGGTTAAAATGTACAAACTGCCCTGCACCCTCTCCCCTCCCCTAAGTGTCCTAGGAGCGACCTGTCCCTGCTGGGCAAGGCTTTAACACTTCCCTGTAAAGCTTTGCAGAGGGCAAGGGAACAGCCTAGTAGCTGGGCAATGTGGGCTGAAACACCATCCAGCAATGGAAGATGCTGGGTCTCCTGCCTTCTAGAAGACAATGTTATCGATGTGCTGCATTTTGAGAGGGCTTTGGTTCTATGGGCATATGCTAGACATTATCTGAGATAGTCTAACAGGATGAGCCCCTTTCAAAATATAGAGAAGAGATGATCAGTTTTAGATCCTAAGAGAAAGCTCTCAAATGTAATAGGTTCTGTGCTGGATGATGCAACTGGGGCGATTCAAGCCATGCATAGAAGTATAACTCAAGGCACTGAGAATATTTTTTGTAAGCTAGTCCTCTCAGGGGCACCATGTAGTGCTCCAATCCATGAAAATTAAGATGAACAGAGGCAACATAACATTCCTCAAACAATACAAGCTAACTACTTCAATTCTTTTCTTCAAACTGAGGCTTGGAGAGTTCAGCACTGAACATCTGTTGAACCTCTTCCACTTAGCAGCCTTGCTAAAGGTGACGTGGTGTCCACATGGGGCACGTATCCATTTGAGCTACTGTACAGAATTCCCCTTGGTGTCTCTTAAAGAATTCAAAGAGGTTTTATTGGCACCTGAGGGGTCTAACACACACCTCAGAGCAATTTAAGAGTAAAGGCTTTAGAACTCCAGGGGAATCATTACAGTATTTGCATAAAAATGGCTCCTACAAGGCCTGCACAATACAGCATAGGTTATTCTCATCAGAATTTCAGAATAAGGCCATTAGATACAAACCAGCACATCTGCCCAGGCAAGGCCTGCAGGCTACGCTAGAGCAGCCAAAACACATATTTAGAAAGACAAAATGGCAATTCAATCTGTGTAGTTCTTTGACATATCCAGAATAAACCAGTAACCCAAGGCACAGGGATATCTTCTTTGCCACCTCACAAAAACTAACCTGGCAGCATAACTGCCAGTGCTGGCAGAGCTAAGGGAGTTTGAGTGCATCAACAAGGAACATACCTATAGCTCTGCACCCCAATCAGCTGCTGCACATAGTGTGTACACTGAAAATAACATTTCTGAGAGAGAACAGACATAACCACCTTCACAACACACCTTCAGTCTCACCTTGGTGGAGTTGGCATGCTAGGATCAATTGCTTGAAACAGATTTATAGTATACTTACTGTGTAAAAGTTACAGGTTCTACTCTGGGGAATTTAAGTAGCCTGTGGGGATCAACAGAATAGATGAAGTGCCACTGGGCTGTGAAGCTGCCTGCAGCACACGTTCAGCAGAGCCAGGAATGGCCTGTGACTTACAGAGGAAAGGGTATAGCTGAGAAACTGTAGATGAGGATAAATGAGCTCAGTAATGAAGCTGTGTTCTGGGAGGTAGCAACCTGAGTCAAAGTCAGGAAGGTAGCAGCCAAGTCGAAAGAATTTTAAATTATTTTAAGCAACTGCCTGAAATGCCCCCATTCTCCTATGCAATCCTTTTTGTTCTGCAATGGGCAGGGCACTGAAACTCCTACAGATCTTCTCCAGGACCGTGGGTGTTGTAGAGGTAGCATCTGCACCATCTGAGACTGGCCAAGAGTGAGGAAAAAATTGAAAGGAGGGACTAATACCCATGGTCTTGCTCCCCTTGTGAAGCTAGTTGGAAGCATGTCAGTCACCTCTGTGGACATGTGGTAGAAGGGCAGTTGCCTTTCTGCAGCAGTCTGCATGCACAGATGATGAGGTAGGTAGCTCTGGGTCAAATGAGACAGCTGGCTCGTACCCCCTCAGCACTCATAGCACTGTTTCAGCTTCACTGGCCAGGCCACCAGTGGAGAGACACAGTGGCTGCAATTGTGACATCTTGTTGAAGCACATTCAGAGCTGAATTCTGAGTGGCATCACTGATTAGTCATGTACCAACACTGGAGCATGGCAGTGCCCTCTTGAGCATGAAGGTCTGTGGAACGAGCACTTGTAAGCACAGCCAACAGCTGCAGGGTGATGGGTAGGTAGCAAGTGGCCTCATAATGGGTGACCATTTGGGGAAAACTGAGCATAATTGAGTCTGGGCTTGTGCATGGCATTTAAAATAAAGAATCTCCCACCAAATGAATGAACAACTGCAATTGATTCCTATTATCATGATGGCATGAAGAGGAATTGCCTTCCCCTAGCAGATGTTGCTGTTTCAAGACCACTGGCTGAGAACAGCTGTTGCTTAACAAGGTCATCCTTTCAAGTGTTGTGGACATGCTGAGCATGACCAGGCCAACCCCCGGGTTGCATAGAGGGACAGACATTAAGAGTGTCTATTTTTCCTGCATAGCTAACCAGAAAAATCTTGAGTTTCAGTCTCAAGCCTTGTTTTCTAACATTAGTGAGAAGCAGGTTGCTGCCTCTGATAGAGATGGAGATACAATGAGAATGGAGAATACAGGAACTCGGAGAAATGGAGAAAGATCTTCTGTATGACAGTGTTGGCAGGACTCCTAAGCAAAAGGTTCCAGTCTCAAAAGCCTTTCAAATATATTCAAACAGTTCATTACACTCCTCACACTTTTCATTTATCATCAGGCAGTGGTCAAAAAGAGAGGGGTATTTTTTGCCATCTTCATTCGTGGAAAGGAGGCACTGTTCTCAGGCATTTGCACACACACAGACTCAAAGGCTCCATGAGGGTGTGACTAGGAATGAACTCCCCAGACAGTGTGAACTAACTTAGCCCCAAGGTATTATCCTTATTTATAATAGATAAGGAAGCAAGGGTTTCAGTTTGGTAAGATGATGCAAAAAGCAGATAATAAAATAAAATAGGTGAATAAACCCACCACATTTACACCAGCCCAAGAGAGCCCAAGATATTTTGCTTTTGTTAAATTACCTCTTAAAATATCTTCACTTTTATGGATCACGTTATAGAGAAAACCTAGAATAGCTGCAGAGGTATATATTGTGACAAAATCAGGCCTTTTTCAAAAAATTGAAATGATGTGCTAAAATTTTGCCATTTAGGGGTGTTGATTTCTGCTTCAAATTACCTGCCAACTCATATTATTCTCCTGCAGAAATAGATAAATGGGGAAAGAAGATGGACTGAGAGCTGAAAAGTGCATATAAAAAGTTATCCCAGTAGTAATTTTTGTTGGGATATTTAGGGTAGCAAGGCTAGAGAGGCTAACAGTAGGGGGAAAATAATATTTTTATAGAAGCCTTCATTTTAAGGAATTCCCAAAGACTTCATAAATTTCAACTTATACACAACCTATACCTAGAAATGTTATTTTACTTCTGCAGAGACACCACATGAGGAATGCAATTTGTTAACTACATGCAGTCAAAACTGTGCATGCATACAGACAGAAGCAAGATGAAAAATTACATCCATCTGAAACCATGATAATAAAGTTATGGATGCAGGGCAGCTTTATAAATAAGTTTCTTTTAAACATAGGTGGCAGCTAAAAACCAGAAAACAAACACAGCCTGTTCTCCATGGAGCTAACAACATTCAAAGGCTGCTGCAATGAAGCAAGTCTTTCCATCAGCTTCACTGAGGACTGGCTTAGGGACCAGGAAATAAAGCTTTCCTAATGTTCTTTCATGTCCTGTGGCTGTTTGTTTGTTTCTTCATTTTCTTCTCTCTTTTATGTCTGTTGGGAGCACTGTCTCCCCTGCCATTAACAGAATTGCACATAGGTTTTCACTTAACAAAACACCTCCCTCCTCTGCAACAGAGGCAAGTGAAAAGCAATTGTTGACTAAGGAAGATATCAGCATCATTTGTCTCCTTAGGATTTGCTGAAGATTGGTTTATAAAAGCTTTTGCTGCTTTTGACTGTGACTCAAATGCCACCTGAACCTCCTTTCTCTGGTGTTTAATCCTTTCTCTGTGATAGCTTTCAGGCTAAGGAGAGCTTCCTAGATTTTAATAACTTTATTATAAGAAGTCACATGTGCCTGGGGATGGACCTGAAAAGCTTTAGTCTTGAATTATTCACTGATGATTAAAAAACTGCTCTCATTTGATCCTTTTTTCAGAGAATTTGCTGGAAGTTAAGCTTCTCTGAAGAAAGCAGGATTCTGATATAGGTTTGTTATGTGCTGTCAGTTTTGCTGTGGCTGAAAAAGGATGGGTGAATATTCAGAGAGAAAATAATTTGTACTGACTACCATCTCCTGTCACTTCAGCACAGCTCCACACTCTCCACAAGTAAAACACAATCCCTCTGTTCCACCAAAACTCCAGCCACATTGACAAAGGACAGCTGGGACAGCCACACCATCAGGGAAGTATTCACCAGACACATCTGTACAGCCAATCACAGAGCTATCTTCTGCTGCACTGCAGTCACAAGAGATGCATATTTCCTGCTATCACACAGACATGCAATGACAATGTCTGCCTCTGCTATTATCAATAGGACAGATCTCTACCAATAATACAAAGGAAGGGGTAAGGAAGCCCTAGCACCCATCCTAGAGCCAGTGATGTGCCTGCAAGCAAACGTGATCGCACCAGGATCATCCCTTGCCTCTCAAGGAGATTCAGGTGTGTGGCTTTACCAAGCATTTCCATTTGGCATGCAGGTTTAATAATATCCCTCTGGTGTCAGCATCAATCATGGGTGTGCTAGATGCCTGCTGCAGCCTGGGTAACCATCAGGATCCAGTGTGCAACCTCCATCTGTTAATCTTCAGGGGATTTCCTGTTGGAGACCATCCTTTTAGGCTGATTTGAGAGAGCCCTGGTGACTTCAGGAGACTGGAAGCTATTTAGCTCCCAGGCTGAGCATTGTAGTGCTGTAGCTCTAGGACTATAGCTGCAAACTATTTGACTGGGACAGTCAAATCCCTGCCTTCTAGAATGCAGCCTCATTTAGGATGCTGAAGAATTTTCTAAGGCTGATCTCAGCCACTTCAAATGCTTAGAAGACTCTCTTTCTCTCCTTTGTCAACAAGGAATAGGCCCAGCTCACTTCAACCTCCAAATGTATTTTCCAAGGCCACTTCAGCCCAAGGACAAGATCACCAGTTCTCAAAAATAATTTTCTCTTTCTAGAAACTTCTGAAAATTCTAGAACTTCAAAATGAGCTTCTAAAACAACAAGGACAAAATTTCCAATTTAGGCATCTCTCTTCTCCTGCTGAAATGTGTATCTCCCTGTTTATGTAAATAATTAAGGTAGGACAGTTCCCACAGGAGAGGCTGAGCGAGTCCCTACTTCAGAACATCTTGTGGCTGATATTCAGGAGAACTTTTCCTGAAATATAGGACAAAAGGTAAATAAATCTTTAGTCCAACTTGCTCTCCTGTACCTCAGTAATCTTTTCTCTTTCAGTTACTTGTCAATAAGTATGTCTCATCAGCTAGAAGTTGTTTGAACCCACAAAACATCCTAGCAATAGTTTTATTAGAACTATCAGATCTTTCTAAAAGGCTCTGCTTTTGAATACCTAGTTTAATCCAAAAATCCTAGTTCAATACCAATATTTAGTTCAAATTTTAACCATTTGTCCAGATGGCATCTTTGAGCCCTGTGCTTTAGATCTAATCAAATCAGTTATCAATTTGGATCAAGAAATGCTGAGCAATAAGGAAACATTTACTATTTAAAGCAGTAAAGGGGTGAAAAGAATCAGTAGGTACAAAAGGAAGCTGGATAATGAGATACCAATCTGTTTTCCCAAAGAGTTTTTAATTCCTGAAGTCCAGATGACCTTAAAAGGCTTTCTGAAGAATGATCAAATGTGGGCACTAACTTCACAGTTGCATCTGATCTTTTTTAATAGGTTTCTCTGGGCATAAAAGAAAGAGGACATAATTTGGGAAGCAAATAGGGATTTTTGACTGTGCTTCATCACCCCTCAGTGATGTAGTGAGATTCTGCTTTCATAAATCATACCAGACCATTCAGGTGTTTCTCAGGGTATACAGAGGGTTTTGATCTTTTCCAGTACTTAAGATAAATTACTCATACAAGTCAAAAAGAGATCATTCCTCTTTCAAGGTGGTGAAGGAAATATGTCATACAAGAATAAAATCTTTTACCACTGCCATCCTCAGGTAAAGCTCCAGCATCAGCAATTTCTAAGGCAAATCAAACCACTGTCTCTCAATTAATTTCCTAATTATAATGAGCATCAACTTCATATGTTACCAAAAGGCCCCATAAGACCCACTGACTTCATTGCTCTCCCACCATTAGTAAGGCTTTTGGGGACCAAAAGGGGCTGCCTTCCCTGATGCTCAGAAGCCACACTTTGATCATGATGTGCTATATGTCCTATAGCAAGGTACTGGAGGGTTTCCTTAAATAGGGATAGTTGCTTGGCAGTAATCACATTAATGAAAGGAGAAGGAGTGGTTTCCTTGAGTCATTTCACTTCTCTTCCAGTTCTGGTGCTGATTCAGAGGTGTTTTTCTCCCTTCCCATGGCAGTTTGTCCTTTTCTGGGATGTGTTGTAGCAACTGTCGTCACTCTGGTAAGAACATGGCTCCACAGCTTATTTAGAAAACTGCAGAAGCATAGAAAATTGCTGGTGAGAAGTCAAATGAGTTGTCTTCTGTTTGTGAATGGGCTAAGAAGCAAAAGCTTTTTCAGAGTCTTTAAGATCCAGTGACATGTGTGATCCTTACACTCAACACTGAGGAATATCACCAGACTGAAGAAAAACCTCAAAGCAGTAAACCTTCATCCTCTCTCTGATCCTCTAGTTGCTGCTAGAAGCTGTCCTCAGGCACTGTACACTCAGCATATGCCCACCCAACCAAAGGATTCATATTCTTATATTCCCAAGCTGGAACCCTGTCAGTCAACCTTGCACCTTTAGGTGTGTTTGGGAGTACAAGCTGTGCCAAGTATGCTTTTGTCTCACCCAGGAGCTGCCTTCCACAAGTCCAAATTCTATTGTAGGTTTGCAGGGAAATCATGACCCATGCTCCTGCACTGAAAAGAGCCTTCTGACAGCAATTTCACCATTTCCTGTGTCTGCATGCTCCTACCCTAATGCATTTGTAATGCATTAGAGAGGGTTGATAAACACAGGCATATGTGAAGAGCAACAGCAACAAAAAATCCTGCCTGCCTATGAAGGGCTTATTTAAACTGACGTAAATCTCAAGAAAATTCTGCTCCTGGGAGCAGGAGTGTCAGAACCAGCCATTCAGGCTTTTGCTTTACAATCTAGACAGGTTATGGGGCAATGAATGAGCGCTCTGAATCCACCAAGAAAGCTCTTGCAGGAAAACTTAACCCTAAATTCCACTCCTATAAAGATGCCCACTGAAAGTATATTGAAAACAAAATTTAAAATACACTACTAGTTTTTCTATAAGATCTCTTACTTAACTTGTGTTAGGAAGGCTGGACAAGGAAGGGGCAGTGAGGGATACACTGATCTGTAGCAGCAGAACCAAGGAAGAATGGCTTTGAGCTTACAGCTTAGAGACAAGACAGACATTTTACCTTTCAAAGCACATAGTAAACAGTGACTTTATTTCGCTGCTGCAGGTAAAGGATTTTGTTCATCTTTTCCTAATAATCCCACACCTTTCTCCTGGGTTTCCTTCATAATTTTTAAAGTTCCTATTTTCTGTTTTAGTAATTTGGTATTTGATTCCAAATTAGTAGTGTGGCTAACATTGATTTTCTCACTGTACTCTTTGGAACTTCATTCTCTGTTTCTACCAATTAAATTCCTTCCTGTTTGTTTTAATTTGCTAACATTTTCAGAAAGGACTCTATACATAATTAATAAGGATGGAACCAATAGAGAATTGGTTTTCCTAAGAGGCTAAGCAGGTCCCTTGTAAATCAGTAGCTAGTTCTCAGATTCACTATGTATTTTCTTACAAAATCATACAGTATTTTTTCCACACATCTCACTTGGGATCCATGATGGGCTTGTGTGGGGATGAATGAACACTTGTGGCAAAAGAGGTTATTGGCATAGGACCCTTGCCCTATATGATGAGGAAAGGCAAGAGATGTGTAATTAATTAGGATGAGGATTCCAGAGGGAGAAATTAAAGTTTCAAGTTACAGCAGTCCTACCCTATTGTGACAAATTATATTCTCTCGTTGAGTTTGCCATAAAGCAAATACGGAAAGTGCAGAAAGAGTTTTTATGGAAGGTCACTTCCATTTTGTGCTTTTCTCATTGTTTTCTGACACTGTGTTAAGTCTGTAAACCAGATTTACACAAATGCTGAATATTCACACCTTAATTGAAACACACTTTAACCAGCTCATCTGGGAGTTGAGGAGGAAGGCAACTTCCCCCCAAAATAATCACATCTTTGGGAATCAAAAATCAGATATGCCAAATCAGCAGACAGATGGAATAAAATTTGTGTTTCTCTGTGCTTCAGTTGTCTCTGAATAGAAATAACAGCTCTGTTATAATAATTTCTCAAAAGTCACAGTGGTTTTGAGAACATGGAAGTGAATAAGCACCAAAGATGTCCATAAGAAAATCAATTATTTTTAACAGGTTTGGATGGTGTAGATTAAATAAAGAAAAAGAACGCCCACTCTCTGAATACTGCAAGTTTTTGTTTCCAGAACACTGATAAACCATTTTTATGCCTTTGCAGATCATACACTGTTATTTATGTTTGTTATAAAAATGATGCACATTTGCATGATAACCAGGCCTGTCCTTTCAATTCCTGATCAGTGCCTGTTCAGTGAACCAAATTACAAGCATTCCTATTTTCCCACACAGTTTAGACCAAACACGTGATAAACCTTCCACATCTCTACTTCCTGATCCCATTCCTTTCAACAGCAAAGGACTTCCAAAAATATTGAGGGCAGAGAGAATATTTGGCTATGGGCTCTGAGCTGGCAGGGTGTGCTGACCCTAGGTCCCTTTTTGTGAACATTACTACAGATCTGAAGCAGTAAAACATGAATAAACAAACCCTGTTTGTGCCCACCTCAGCCAGAGCAGAAGAAAAGTGGTTACAGTTCTTGTGCATCAAGTGGTACGCATTTCCTTTGTATTCCTTGCCCAGCTCCTCCATAATCTTATCCACATCCTCTTCTGTGAAGTCTGTAGTACCCAAGGCAATTGATTCTCTAGTTAAAAACAAAACATACAACAGGAAAAACAGAAAGATACAGTGAAAAGTGTGATACATACCAAGGGAGAAGGAAATTATCAGATATTGGCAAGAAAAACAGGCTTAAAATGTTATGGACATGCATATCTGAGGCTGTCAGAGACTCTCACTAACAGAATGGCACAGTAATATCCACAGCTTTTCCACAGAGCAAGTTAGCACAGAGGCTACAGCCCTGACATGTTCTTGCTTACCACCAGGGAAGTCTCAGTTCTGGGCATCTGCTCCTACTCTGCCCATCATCCCAGAAGAGAAATTTCTATTACAAGAGAGGAGATGTTTTTTCCACAATTGAGAGGTTACCCTGGGCCAGGAAGGACTGAAAACTTGATGCAGAAACCTATTGCTTCTCCCAATATTCACTCAGTAGCACTTGCTCTAAAATGGCCCTCAACATAAACTGGTGGTCTGGCAAGGTCAAGCCCCCCTGCCACGGACATTTCCTTGACCCACAGACTGAGCATCTTGAACACCACAAGAATGCAGCATCCTCTCAGACTCCTCTAACAGCCAGTCTGTCCCTTGTAACAGAGCAGCAAAAAACACACACGGTGACTTCAGGTACTCTGTGCAGTACCCACGGATAGGGGGTACTCATAAAAGGAGAAGTCTTTTTTTTTTCCCCCTGTGCATTTGCTCTGTGTAACAGGCAAAACTGGGAGCACAGAAGATGAATTAAAAGGGAAAAGAGAACCTCACTCATTCGTAAGCATGCTTTAAATCCCTGACAAACACAGCTCATCACCAGTCCCTGTTAGCTGTACACACTCTTTTATCCACCTCCAAAATCCCTGCAGGGTTGCCTTTCAATCAGATCATGTAAAGGGTGGCAGTGAGGGCACTTAGGAGGAGAGTAAAAGGAAGACCCAGAGGACAGGACTTCCCTGCTCCCCCTACACCAATGGCTACCTGGGGCAGAGGAGAAGATGTAGAAAAGGGCCCTTACTTGAATTTAAAGGTCTCGCCAAGCTCTACCGCACTGCCAGGTGTGATCTCGAAAATCCCACTGAAAGGGTAGGGATGCCCTCCATAGGCAAACTCTGACAAGAAAAGAAACAGACTGTGAGTAATTGAATGAACTCCATGTCAGGGGAAAGTCTGTGGCAGCTGTCTGCATGGCTCAACATCAGCACCAGGGGCTGGGCTATTGCCAAAATTTATTTCAGCCAGACTCTGAAAGTTGTTTTCGCTGCCTGGTTACCTTTTGGACTGAGGATGCCCTCACAGCCTCCCTCCATGCTAGCACTGCTGCTTTCCCACAGCACCAGGAAAACTCTCCAAGTCTGCCTCTGTCCCCATCCAAGTGGCTTTCTCTCAGTGGGAAGTTCTGCATTGAAGGCATCTGGATAAACTGTGAGAGGCTGCCAGTGGTGCTACAGAGCTGGAAGAAGCTGTTTCTGGGGTAGGGAGAAATCAAATCTTCCAGAGTGTTTACAGGCAGTGAGTGAGAAGTCTTTACAGAAAGCCAGGCTGATTGTACTCTGCTGCCTCAGCACACAGGTCAGGCCAGGGAGTCCCTCCATGCCATACAGGCCACCTTGCATGGCCTGTGAAACACAGCCTGTCATCCTCGTGGTGTCACACGGGCTGTGAAAGCGTCTGTGCTCAAGATGGAAATAGCACCAACAGGGGTTCTGGCTGCTGCATGGTAGAAATATCATGACTGAGTTGCCAAGTCATTCCCATTTAACACTGAAAAAAGAAACAAAGTCTGTGATGCTAGTTCATCCTTCCCCACACTACAGGTGTTTTCCAGATCCCTTAGCTTTTTAAATGGGTGGCTCTAATCAGCTTTTACCCCATCCAGACAATTTCAAAAGTCTTACATGACATTTTTCTTTCTTTGTAACTCTACTGTTTCAAATCAACAGTTTCCAATATCTGGAAACCCAGATTCCAAGATTTCTAGGCCATATTCTAGACCACATTCATAAAGGATTACTGGAAAAAAATATTCTTCCTGACAGGGAATTAGCACAAACACATCTGCAGGCCTTTGGACAACCCCTGATCCACCTCTCTTCCCGCTCCCTCATTTCTCCCATTCTCTATCCCCCTCCTTCACTACAGAATGACTTTCCAGCATTGCTCCTCCTATCTGCCATCCTGCTACACACCTGCACAAGCTGTGCAGGCTGCACTGACAGGCTGAATAAGAAGGACTACATGGTTCATAACAGAACTGCTCCTAGACTCCACAATGGACTCTGAAAGAGAATTGGCTGAGTTTTTCAGTTTTTATCCCTCAAAACATTCCTTGCCAAAAGCTGTAAGTTTGGGGTGCTTTTCCATATCAGACTAGCCATACAGTTGTCCTCACGTTCTACAGGTAGTAAAAGGGAAATACTTCATACCTCTGCCGTAGATCTCGATGCCAGAGTGGAAGACACCAATCCCCAAGGTGGAGGTGTATTCATTTATCCAGTACTACAGTAAGAGAAAAGCCACATTGGGAAGCATTAGTGGAAAAGAAACACATGATCTTGGTCTAGGGTATATTCCCCATCTCCCCTTAAGGAGAAGAGTGATTTTGAAATTATCTTATTATGAGACAAATAAATTGAGACTTTTACAGACCAACAGAAGTGGGCACTGTGTTTATTCAGCTGGATTGGATTAGCTCTCCAAAAAATGCTCATCTAACCCTTTCCCCCAAAGGTACTAACCTGTATTAAGATACAACTGAACCTACATAAACCCAGCTGCTACAGGATGTGTGGTTATATATCTATCTTCTCACCTAATACCTGACACTGAGCCAGTTTTACCAATTCACTTGCCTTATTTAATCTTCAAAATTTTCAGTAAGAGAATCCCCAATTATTTTCCACACACTTTGTAGCATCACCTCCCAGCACCCCTGTTTATTATTAGTTTGGTTTTAGGCAAAGAGATCATAGAGCTGGAGGTCTGTTGCCCCAATAGGTCAGAGAAATTTTCCAGAGGAGCTGCTAAGTGACTCCATTGCTCTGGAGCCCAGCATTGTCCCATTACATTCAGAGCAGAGAAACACTGCAGCCCAGTACATGCATGTGATGCTCCTCTGCCAAGCACTGCGCAGGGCTGTTCCCACCACACCGTGAAGGACAGTGCAGACACCCAAACGAGTCCCAGCTAAGCTAATTCTGGAGCAAGAAGCTGTACAGCCATGCCAGGGCAATGCTGCATTGGAGATAATTAGCTCTGCTCAGCATCACTGTTTATTAGGTCAGCTGCAGAGCTGCACTGCTTCAGCGATGATGTTTCCAGGCACTGAGGAAACTGCCCATGCCTGGTATATTTACAATTCACTTACAGCTGCTGTGCAATGAAGATACATCTTCTAGTAACTCAGAGCAACTCAATTTGGTTTTAATCTACCGCTGTGAGGAAAATGAGTGCTGTTCTCTTGTTCCTGTACAAGGACATGACAGGTTCATTAAACTAAAATTCTCTTCTGGGTCTGGTAGCAGCTTCTTTTGGAACCAGAACAAGCTGCACCCTCCTGTGTCTGGTGTCACGGAGCTGCCATGGTCTGAGTTAGAGCCCCTGTGCTGTCAGGCAGCCCGAGGTCTGGCATACTCCAGCTACAGTGCTTGCACTACTTGCTTACGTATTTATGATGACTGCAGTAGCTCTGTAAATCACCTGAAAAGATTCTCTGCAAAACCACTGCTAATGTGAAAAAACACTGTAGCTTTGATATGAAAGCCACAGACCCAAGCCTGACTTAATGTAAGGGTAACCTTGATATCTTTAACCATGTCCCCAAAAATGCTTGCCTCTGGCAGTACAGCAGCTCCATTTCCCTCCAGAAAAGGCTGTAATGCTTCTTGTTCTTTGTGAGTTTTTTTATCACAAATGATGTATTGTTGCAGGAGGGCAGCAAACTGCCTGACCCCAGGTGGATCTCTGCCCACAGCTCTCTGCAGACCTTGTGTAACCTCCATTTACTTCTTCACTTGAATTATGCAAACTCTTGCTTTTAGGGTCAGGTAGCTCTCAGCCTCTGCCAGTAGGGAGAGCACATTAGCAGTGAACCTTGAGTTGAACACCATGCCTGGTATTTAGGTGCCCTTGCCTTCTGCTGCCCTTCCCCACAGTTCTCTGTTGCCTAGTTCTCTTCAGCAGGAATATCTCTACTCTGACTGGGAAAGAAGATAGAGGTGAAGCCACACATGACACCCTGGGACAAAAGCCTGTCTCCCCTGGATACAAAACCCTTCGTTTAGTTTGTGAATCTCCCACACCTCACAGAATCATAGAATCTTTAAGGTTGGAAAATACCTCTAAGATCATCAAACCTAGCCATCAACCTAGCACCACCAGGTTCACCACTAAACCATGTCCTCAATGCCATATCCCCTCATTTTTTAAATACTTCCAAGGATGGTGACTCCACCACTTCCTTGTACAGTCTGTTCCAATGCTTGACAACCCTTTCTGTGAGGATATTTTTTCTAATATCTAATCTGAACCTCACTTTATACAACTTGAGGTAATTTCCATCCTGTCACTTGTCACTGGGAGACCAGCCCTCACCTCACTACAGCCTCCTGGCACATGGTTCTAAAGAGAGATCATGTCTCCCCTGAGCTTCATTTTCTCCAGGCTAAACATTCCCAGCTCCCTTAGCTGCTCCTCAGACTTGTGCTCCAGACCCTTCACCAGCTCTCTTGCCCTTCTCTGGACCTGCTTCAACACCTCAATGCCTTTTTCCTAGTGAGGGGCCCAAAATTGGATACAAGATTTGAAGGGCTTCACCAGTAACAAGTACAGGGGGACAATCACTGGTCCTGCTGGCCACACTGTTCCTGATACAAGCCAAGGTGCCACTGCCCTTCTTGGCCACCTGAGCACACACTGGCTCATGCTCAGCTGCTGTAGACCAGCTCTCTCAGGTCCTTTTCTGCCAGGCAGCTTTCCAGTCCCTCATCCCCCAGCCTGTGGCACTGCCTGGGGTTGTTGTGACCTAAGTGCAGGATTTGATATTTCGCCTTACTGCCCCTCATAAGATTTGCCACAGCCCATTGATCCAGCCTGTCCAGATCCCTCTGCAGAGCCTTCCTACCCTCAAGCAGATCAACATTCCTGTCCAACTCGGTGTTGTCTGCAAACTGGCTGAAGGGGCACTCACGGGTTAGCTCCTCAGATAGTCTCAGTGAGCTTCAGAGAAACACTGGTTTCTCAAGCCCTCCTGAAACAAGTCCCAGCTGATATGGTAATTAGGTTGTCTTCTTCCCTCAGGCTGAGCTATTGTCTTAGGGCAACAATACAACCAAAACATGCCCAGGTCACGCCAGCTGCTTTGCTTAGAGAAGTAACTAACAGGAAGAGAAGGGAGACACTTTAAATCAGAAATACACTTTAAATCAGAAATACTCAAAATCAGGGCTATCTGCAGAGCCTCATCTGTGTCAGGCTTTGTATTTCAAACAAGGAAATTACACCGAAAGCCACTTGCAGCTATAGCTTTTTCTTCCTCCCTATTAAAGGTTATGTTGGATCCAAACAACAAATAAGCAAACAAGCAAGAAAAACCCTTTTCCTTGACTGACTAGTTGTTAGAGTAATGTTCTGAGACTTGACCACCTCATACATGCAGAACACCCTTATACACTGTCATAGTTTGAGAGCACTCTCAGATCACAAGCCTGCCCTGTACCCATGCTTGTTTCCAGCACAGAATTTCAGCCCTTGCAACGCATCCTGCCCAACTCCAGGAGCAGAGAGACAGGCTTCAGGACAGCTCTGAAAGTACAAGTGATGAGGAGGCTCCTCCAGATATAAAGAAGAGAGAAGCAAAAGTGTTTCTCTGGCTGATGCCAAGTGCGGCAAGATTATGACCATCACATGGACATTTCTGAATTTAAATGGTGTATTTTTCAGTATTAATTCCTTTAAATGAGCTGTTATGGACTGAAGTGCAACAACCTCGGCCATACCTGAATTTGAACTGAACAGAAGCTATCCTGATTTAGTACTTTCTTTCAAATAATTTCAATCACACAAGGGTATTATTGAAGCAGAGTCTGATTTGCATCTTGGTTCAATTGATACAATAGTGGTATGACCTAGCATGACCAAAGTGCAAGGCAGCTCTGAATCACAGCTGTACTGTCCTCATCTCACCCCTGTCTCCAGAGTGCTGTAGAATCTGCCTCCAGTGTGTGACTGAACGCCTCAGAGCACAGCCCCTGGCTTGTCTCAGGAGGAAGCTGTGCTAAAGTGAACATGTCAGCCACTTGCTGAGCTGGAAAAGAGAATCCAAGCCAGATTTGAAACCAGGTTTGTATACACGTGCACGAGCTGGCCTTGTTTTCCAAGGGGTTTGCAATTCTGAGCATAAGAACAGCAGCAACAGTCAGCAAATACTCATCTCTGGAGTAAATTGGTTATTGCTTAGATTAAAAACAAAAATCGGCAGCCTGTTCTGTCAGATGAAAAGAGCCAGGGAACTGAATACAGCAGTATCTTAAAGGGAGTTGTGATTCATGCTTGCATTGCATACTGCCTGGAAAATTGTGCCCTAAACCATACACAGAGGGACTTGGAGCATTCTGTCTCATTTCCATCTTCAACAGAGACTGAGAACAGTTCAGATGATAACAGAGGCAGGGAGGAAGGCTAACCAGGCTATAATCACTTCATAACAGCAGCAGATAGCCCAGAACTCAAAATTCAAATGCAGAGAGGAACCTCTGCATTCAGTTTGTAGTGTATCAGTTAATAGCTTTTAATGAAGGTCCCTGATGAAGTAGAATTTGAAAATTTTCAGGTTTTATTTAGGTTTTCCCTGATTTTCTGTTGGTTTGGTTCAGAGATCAGAATAACCAGTGAGATAGTTTAGATTCTGGGAGATACTCTGAGTCAGTTCTTGTGTTATTCACTTCATTTTTCCATCACGCAGAGGTAGAAGTCTTACCAGAACAGTGAACTGTGTCCTAACTTTCCAGAAAAGAAAGAAACTAAGAGGCTTCATTATATTGACATGCATCTTTTAGGTCTAGAATGGAGAAGCAGATGATGTGATACTGGCAGATTATATAATCCTGGGAGTTTTAGGAACTCGTGCCAGAAACATGAGTCTCCAGATGGAAGAGGCCCATCCATGTAACCACTAACTTCTGCCATCAACTAATACTGTACTAGAACATTGAAGTTTCTGTCACTAACTCTCTTCTTCCCTGCTTCAGACCTCCTTCATTACTTTCCATGGTGTGTCACCAACATCTTTCCTACATCAATGTGCTCAGCAGTTTAACTTAACAGCTCCCCAAATGCTGGAGACAAGACCTCTTCCGTGAGTATCTCAGATATTCTGAGCACCTGATACTTTCTCTGAGCAGCCAACACACTAAGCAAAATTCCATTTATCACCACAATACTGACTGGATATTCCACTCCACCAGATCCATCCACTACTGAACAGATGTTAAGCCTTCCTTCGTTATGATCTGTATGAACATATGGAAAATAAATCCACTAGTTGTTAATTAGATCTGATTTCAATAAACAGCTGCAAACTCAGAGTACCCAGCATCATAGATCTTGCCAAGAGCTCTAGTCTTCACCAGGTATCACACACAAGCAATGTCTGAGCCAGGATACCAGGCTAGAGAGAGCTTGGCTGTGACCTCATCTGGTGCTCTGATGTTCAGGCATGACCATACTGTGACTGAGACACCTTTACCAAAATGGGTGCAGATGATAGAACAGTAACTAACTTGTCTGTATCTCATGTAATTCAGAAGGATTACTTCCTTTTCCCTGTGAGTTCACTGGCAGAGCTTTGCTTCTAGGAGAAAGGAAAAAAACAGTAAAGAATGATATTTAGGCATTGCTAGGGAGCAAGGAGTGTGTTAAGGGACTCGTGTCAACACAGGTCCCATAAGAGACTGTCAGCCCTACCACCTGAGCTTGAGTTTAATCCTTTCCTTCTTGAGGGCCAAGCCACACACTGTACTTGGCCCCTTACAAAGATGTCTCCTCTTTATAGGATGGGGGATCTGGCTTGCTGAAGAGACCCTTGGCTCAACAAATCCCAGTGGAGGACACCCAGGGCAGTGCCTGCCCCTGCAGTCAAGTTACCTAAGCAGCCTCATGAAGACATGCAAAGGACTGTGTGCACTAACAAGTACACTGCTGAGTCATATCTCAAACACCAAGAGAATGCTCTGCAATGTTAAATCTCAACACAAAAGGCAGTCTTTTAAAGGCAACATCAGACTGATGCAGGAGACCAGCTAGGGAACATCAAAGTAATACCTCAGCATTAGGTCCTGAGATGCATTGATCCAGAAATTTGAGAGCACAAAAGATAAAACCGGAGGGGAAAGCTAGAGAACAGCATTTCAGAAAACCAGCGAGTAAAATTCCAGCTGTTTGCTGCATACAGCCAGCAGCTTCAGAACAGTTTGTTTCCCCAATACATCTTTCTAAATCAAGATCCAGAATCCTGGGCCCATAGAGGTGGAAGGAGAGGGCCCATGAAAGGTCACAGATTATTCCCCAAGTAATGCTTGCAGGGGTGAAGGAAGCTCTACTTCAAGTACAGACATGCAGGACAGGGGGCTTCCTGCAGATCCAGGGCTCTTCAGTCATATTGCAGCAGTGCTCACTTCTGTTCCACAGCCCCAGGCATCCACACAGTCCTGCAATATGTCCCAGCCCTTCTGCTGTTCACCCCTTCTGCCCTGGAGCTCTAGTGATAAAAATTCATTATCATGTGGGATGACACCAAATTTTACAGCATGGCTACTATTAGCAAGTTTTCTTGTGCAATTGGGTGAGACTCAGGCTCATTTCAGTGTGACCCATGTCTCTTACACTCCATTCTCCAGGAGTCCAAGCCTCATATATTCATCAAATCCAAAATGCTATTTTCCTAATAATACTGTGAATGCAGATTAAGTGGGAAGGGGTTTAAATACATGTGGGCAGAACAGCAACTAAATAAAGATTAACAGTATTGAGGAGTGATGACACAGACCTGTCTTTGCTACTTCACACGTGGGAAAAGCTACCTGGGTGGGTCTTCACTCCAGCACACACAGAACATGGTTCTTCCCAGCTGGAGGACCATCTTCTATGTCAGGTCCTCTTCACTGCTGGCAAAATCTATCAATCTGCACGTCATGGACATGGGTGTGAAAGCCCATCAGGTCACTCCAAATCCAATCGGCCAAAAGCACCTGCTTTAGTCAGGTATGTTAACTTTCAACTACAATTCCAGAGAATATTAAACAAACAAAATGCTGCAGTAAGGAGGTCTGTGTTTACAAACAGGCACAGCCTCCAGATGCAGTAGGCAATAACTTTCAAGTATCAAGAAAACAGTTCCCATGGTGTAGTCATTGGCCTGCTTGCAAATAACCCAACTGGCACAACTGATTACAGCTCAGGAGCTACAGGTTTTCTTCTAGGAGAGCATTCTCAAATACTGAGAACTCTGCAGCTTCAGTGCAGCAAGAGAGCTTGATGTAGCTCTGATGAGGCAGGGATGCAGGGTGACACAAGGACCCCACTTCATACTCAGATTGGCTGAAGAACAGAGATCTGAGGAGCAGAGGCACAGAAAGAAGAAAAAGACAAGGCATCCTTTGGCATGCAACTGCCTCTGCTTTGCTGCATTTTGAATGAAAGAAGCTTCTGCTAAAGATACTTCTCCACCCCTCAGGTTAATACACCCTAATAGAACAGGAATTTCCTGGGAAACAACAGCCTGATACTTAAAACTGGTACTGCTAAACATATTCCCTCTTGCAAACCCACAGATAGTAGGAGAGGAGACCCAAGGCAAGGTGCTCAATTGCAGCCTTGAGAGCAATGAGAGGCCAAGCCTTTCAGGTTGGGTTAAATACATTCCTTGGCTGTCTCCTCAGGAAGAATTTCTTCAGAGTTTACTGTGGCTTTTCAGACATTATTATAATATGCATCTGAATTGCCTGATGCATGAGCCAACAATAAAACCTTTACAATCAAGAAGCATAAAGAGCTTATTTCAGAGGCTTCTAAAATGCTGTGTGTGGATTAAAAACAGATGCTGCTGCTGAGAGAGGTTGGAAATCTACTTATGCTTCAATGTTGTGACGCAAATGTGATTTTACTGGAAGGATATGAGGATAGAAGAAAATATTAATCATGCTGTGGAAAGGAAGCAGTAAGAATTTCACAAGTTAACTTTTGTGTATTCAGAATATTTTTAATTGAAAGTCACAAACAAGATTTAGCTGTGACAATGGGATACCTCCAGCATTTCCACTTACAGCCTCATCCTATAAGTGGTAGGCGCAATTCTAGCTCAGTATACTGGTATCACTTTAAGTATCTTCCAATTTTCTGCTTTCTCTATTACTGCTTACACTTTCTACCCTGTTACACTGCTGGCAGGTGTTGTCCTGAGCAGAATTTCCTTCCTGCAGCTACGTCTGTGAGGTGTTTGCAGGTTTACTGCTGTGTATCCTTGGCCTCAAGGCATGCACATCTGAAGCTGCTATTCAGAAGGCAGCTGGCCCCGTGTGCTCTGCAGTAAATACAGTTCTCTTGTTGAGGAGAGCCAGCACTCATCCAACTCATGTTTCAGTGCCTGACCAATGGAGATATAGGGCACCTTGCTGGATAAAATAAACAACTACTTTCTGTGCCTGCAGAATGACTGTCCCTGTCTCTTCTGTTTGTAGGTTCACACAAAGCCAGCCCACCAGGCCAAGGGTTTGTCACACCAGTCATGACACTAATGGCCCATCTTGGCTGTCTCTGTACAGAACATGGTATTTATAGCAGACTTTACAGCACACAACAAGCAATATGCCATTTTTCCAACCTCCACCTGTTTCCCTAAACTTCATTACTGACTATGTCTGAAGGAGTCAGCTCAGTGAGCCAGGGTGGGACTGGGGACATCAAACAGAAGTCACTGAGGGGCAGTTGCTGGAGCATGGGGCAGTGCCAAGAGTCCGTCCCACACAGTAATTTTGCAAGCAGCCCTGAAGAAGGATTATCCATGCTATTGCACACCCCTTTACATGCTGTATCCCCTGAGTTTGGACAACTTTTATGAAAATCTTCATCTCAAGCATATAAAGCCAGAAAAAAAAGGCATCCATTTGCAGGATTACCCTGAAATATATTCACTCATGGAATGTGCCTGAGAAACTCATATGTGTTAGAAACTTAAAGAAGTAATAATACCTTTGCCTTAGATGCATTCACAATGACAAATTGAGAGGTATAGAAAAAGAACAGCAGCAAAATGATCAGGGAAGTGGCAAGACTGACATATAAGAATTAATTCAGAAGCGCTAATAGCTTGGCAGAGCCATGACTGCAAATGACAAATCTGCAAACATTTGAAGTGCTGACATGAATTATGGGAGAATACTTCTTCAGAATGATACAAAAGATTCAAGTAGGAGCAACATACTTAGTTTAAAAAGAAGAGCGACTTTGACTAAGTGCTTAGAAATTTCCTGGCAGCAAAAAAGGAACAAGAAAACATTTGTATGACTCAAAACCAGGTACTGAGAAAGCCTTAGTGTGCCTGTGCAAGACAGAGTATGGAATGGTCTGAAATGTTTTGCTCTGCTAACATCAAGGAGGCTGCTAGCACTCTTGGCTGAGCATATTTCAGATGCTACACTCCTATCTGCATTGTGAGCCCTCAGCCCAGACTGTCAATAAGTAAGCTTCCCATCAAAGAGGATTCAGGTGAGTTGAAAAAAAAGTGCAAGGGAGATAAATACCCAACAGCTTGGACAGGAGCTCATCAGGAGCTGTCTGAAGCACAGTGCAGATGCTTTGGCTCTGGAACTAGATTGACCCTGACGTATCTGGTAGGATCAGCTCCATGGCCTTCAGGCTTTCTGTCCTTCATCTTGCAGAAAGGATGTAACTCAGAACTGTAATAACAAATAGGGCTGTTGAATGATTTCTCAGATGTGGAGTAATGCTGATGCCTTGCTCAGACCAAGAAGCATTAACACCTCCTTTTTGTTGTTGGTAAGGCTCCTTTGCTGCCTCCTGTAGCAACCTGTAGCAGTGTCTCTCTCCAAAGAAGAGGCTAACCCCATCCTGATGTCCAGCATTACAGAGAGAAAACAGACATTCAGTGCATCCTTTGCAGACACACTCCAGTTGACACATTAGTCCTGCCTAAGCCAAAGGATCTGTTCAGGGTATGGGGCTGCAGGTGACATGCACCCCGAGTCCCCCACAGACAGCTGATTGACAGGCAGCTGTAACATCTCCCTCAAGTGCTGAACAGCACAGTTCATCTCTGCTCTGGCAGATTATCAGCAAAAAGTTGAACTTCAGTCTTTCAAATCCAAGATGAACACCCTAATCACCAGCCATAGGTTCTCCATCAAAGTGATGCATGCACATGTAAACTGCCCAGCAGAAGAGAATGAGAGTCATGCCACCAAATAAACCAGCAGCTAAGACTTCTCTACCAAAGGCTTGTCTAGATCCCTGCTCAGGTTCCTGAATTTCCCTTCCATGATAGCAGAATGCTAATATGACACTGATTCTTCCTTATTGACTTGCCCTCCTTTGGAATGTTCCTGCCTGGGCAAACACAAATACCTACTGTTTGGTTAACCCAGGCACACCAACAGTCCATGCCTGACTGCCCAAGGCAGACTGCTCATGATCTCTTCTTGGGTTTCTAATGAGAACATCCAAAACACTCATCTCTTTCAAGCTACAGTATAGTTAGAATCACCCTTCACCATGCTGTTTCCATTCATAAGTACTTCAGGAATTAAGTATTACTCATCAGGATCCAATTCATAGCCACAGCCTTCAGAGCCTTTGAGGGAGCAAATTAACACAGGACAAAAAAGTCTGTCTGCTCATCCTGTTAACAAGGCTTCATGGCTTGGTGGAGTGGGGAGCTCACTCTTTTTCCTGAATGGTGTTTTGCTTTCTGGTATCCTCTGACAGTGGCTCACACCTGTCAGGTGATCCAGACAAACATATTCAATCTTCATTTCATATCATAAGCCTTGATTGCCTATCAAGATCATTCTGCCTTTTCTCCTTACCATATCTAGTCAGTGGCAGAAGAAGGATGGATCATCTCCAAAATTTCTAGGCTGTGACCAGCCTGAAGGAATGGGATGTTAGCTCCTAACAATAAAGCCCTTCTTGTGACACATACGACCTGGAAAATTTTGATCAGCTGCATGCAGGCCACTTACAACTTTCTTTTGTCAGAGATGACTACCAAGTGGAAGGAATACCCATATTTGCATTGGAATCCAATTTATTAATGCTTTCACCAAGGGCAACAGCCTGCTAGATACACAAGGCAGGGACATCTACTCTCTTTATACCAAGAAAGTATAAGAAACTGGTTAAAATAATTTATGAGCTCTGCCAAATTTCTACATGGATAACTACTTGGAGAAGACTGAGGTAACAGCAAAGTAATTTCAACTACAGCTGTCAGAAAGGGATAAGAAGTCCATTTATGATATCACAAAAGGACCGTGAGCACCACAGGCAATGGAATAAATAGTTCTTTTTGTTCCATCCCATTAATGCAGAGCACAGTAACTTATTGTTTTCAACCTGTTGTGCAGAGACCCACGGTAGACAGGAAACAACTTCAAAGAAAGATGTAGGCTGGCAGGAGCACTTTTGTTAGACAAAAGCTGACATCTTCAGTAGAAAAAAATTTAAAATGAGAGGCACACAGACATGAAAGGAAATAAAATTATTGCCCAAAAAAAAAAATTGAGAGAAAAAAATCTTGGGTTCAAGCAGGAAGTGGAAGTATGTTGGAACATCCAAAGACAAACTGATGAAGGATAGCTCCATAGCTAGGATGCCAAACAAGAATTTGAGAGGTATTCCCTATTCTGCTATGGACATGCCACAGATTTACTCCAGACCAGGTCAAAACTGAAATTCCATCAGCATCATACTACATTCACATTCAGAACTGTGATCCTTCAAATTCTTCTTCAAATTCCCATTTACCCTGAAGTGTTTAACACCATCAGCATCAGAATCTGAATGGAAGACCTTCCCATTCCACTACAGTGTGAGCTCCAGACTCACATAAAGAGAATCCCCAAGAGAGATGAAGATCCCAGCTCTCCTTTCAAACATTGATTGTTTGCTGCTGGAAGTCCACAAAGTAGGACTCACCCAGGGGTTCCTAATGGCACCTCATAGCCAGCAGTTAAACCTGCCCACAGGTGAGTCTGTATCCTTACAGGAAAGCAAATAAAGAATGTAAGATTCCCTAGGTTTTCTCTCTGTGCAAAGGTTGTGTAGAATCAAAATTACATGTTGTATAGGCATGTAAATTCTCACTCAGTCTCATTCACTTGCCAAAACCAGTTGTGTCTGTCCTGTGAGCCTACAGCAGATCAGAAAAGAGCAGGGTAGGGCCTGTTTGCACTAAGGAATCTATACTCCATGCTGGCTTTGGTGGCACATTTTCAAAATACCTCACAGTGTCCATGAGAAAAATTGACTGCATGCCACTAACAATAGTTTGCTACTGCAAAAAAAAAAAAAAATCTATATTTGTCTCTAAGCTTCTGAAAAGCAAATCTATTCTGCAGCATAGATGGGGGAAACCCTTTCTCAATGTGAGCTCAGGTTTTTTCCTGGAGAGGTTCCAGGGCTCTTGCCTGGCTGGCAGGGTGCCTAACCAGCTTAGCTTAGAAAAATACTGGGAAATACAGATTCCTGCAGCCAGCAACCTGTCCTTTTACCCTACAGTGTTTGTCCTGTCTTGGATAAAACTCTTCAAATACAGTGCCAATGTCATACAGTGTCTCATCTCCCTGCACTTCATACAAGTAAATGGATATGTGTGCATTTTTGCCATCATTGTATACTCTCTCTCTGCTCTTCCAGCACAGCTACTGAAGAATCGCATTGCAGCAATATCTCCAGATTAGAATTTAAGGGATAAAACTGAAAGCAAGGAACCTGAATACAGCAATGACAAAATGCTGCTGTGCCATGGAGATTCAAATACATCTTCCCTCAAAACCCACTTCTGCTGGTCTGAAGAAGGAAAAAAAAAAAGCAAAGCAATGAACATTTCATTGAGAAGGGAACTGTCTCAAGAAGGGGTAACTGTATATTCTAGCTCAATGCCAAAATGGGTTGTTAGAATTATTATTGTCCACAAGGCACAAAACTGATACAGAACACCAATCACGGAAGTTCAGACAGAAGATAATTTATAACCCATGACCCAAGGGCTTCTATGCTGACTGATTGTAACACTATTTAAAATGATCAAAGATAATAAACATGAATAACTTAGGAAATGAGTAACCAGTTCTTATTGATGGCAATTACCTATTGGATGCTGACAAAGTGTTTTAAGGATACTTTTGCTCCCCCCATATGAAGATGTAACAGAATGATTAATACGTGCAGCATGCCACTGTGGCTGGGAACAAATTTAAAAGCTGTGGGAGTGTCTTAACAATTCTGATGTAATGTGCTCTGCCTTGGTTTGGCTGGGGGCTACAGGAGGTTTTTTTTTTGGGTTTGTTTTTTTTCCAAGAATTCCCTCTGTCTTTATTTAATGAGCAGCACTGGACGTGCAACTCTAAATGCATTTAACAGCCATCCCCTGCTGAAAGACAGAAATTACTTTTAGGAGCAGTGCCTGGCAATGAGTCATCAGCATTTGGTACTATGAAGATACTGTTTTGTGTGCAAACCACTTCAGATTAAAATGCAGGTGTTTGTCCCCTCAAAGAGACAGCCTCTGTGCTTGTTTCTCCCAAGGGGCACACACACACACACACACACACACACAGGGAGAGGCACAAACCTGACAGTGAAGCTTCTTTAGAAAACACTAAGTTGTCCTTTCTTTCTTCTCCCTACCCCCACCTCACAAACAACACAGCATTACTGGATTAGCATTCAGGCTGCCCTAAATATTTCCTTTCTTTTAGGCAAAATGGTAATTTTACACTTGTATTAAAACAAATCTTCTGTGCTAGTGTGCTGTATGTTGCATACACCTAGAAAAAGATCTGAAATTACCCAAGAGATTCAGACAACTGCTTCCTTCACAGACTTGCATCTTACAGTATCTCCACATCTGAAATGTACCCAGTAAAATCAGGAACTGAAGGAGAAAAGGGAAGATAAGGAAATACTTCAATAAGACCAAAGAGGACAATTTGCCTTATGTAACAAGTTTCCCTGGGAATATTCCTCCCTCTGTCTCCTCCTCACCACCCCCATTAGTATTTATTTCTATAAAAATCCATTAGATACTGCGACTACATCCTGGCTCCTATTTGCTTCAGTGAAAAGAGAAAGGGTTGTGTATTTGTACCATGGAGTGCAAATGGTGTTGTCTGCCAGATCCCTCAGAGAGCTGCCAAATATTTCTCCTGCATGCAGAGTGGACATCTAATCTGAACTGTGGCCAGGCTGAGATAGGAGAAAGAGGTAAGCACTGTGATGCCTCACCTAGCTACAACATCCTCTAATATCAAAGACCTCTGCCCTCAGATTAAGCTGTCTCTATAGACTGGCCCTTCTAAGAAGGTGGTATTCTAACATATCTGGGCCCTTCTAGGTGCCTAGATATTTATTGTAGAAAAACAAAGCCTTATTTAGCCTTAGGAGGTGGGCCATTGTCAGCTTTCTCAGCAGATTGCAGCTTATTTCTGGAGGTGAAGAAGCACACTCCAAGCACACCCCCATTTTGATTACTATCTAAAATAAGAGCACATGCTCTTAATAGGACACTATACACAACTCATATTTGATACTGACCCAGAAATTCTTCTCAGAGAACTAGAGACCTAAAAAAGTCATCACTCTCTTTCCAGAGTGATCCATAGTGCAGATCATGGGCAAAACTCCACACAGTTGGTCTCAACTTTGATGCAGACATGACTTCCATAAGTGATTAAGGGTATTGTACAGCACATGTGGATTTCAGTTCCCTTGAGTTGCTTTTCTGTAAGTTCACTCATGCAAGCTAAGGAATACAAATGGTCATAAAGCCATAAATTAAGCTAATTACCCAATAAACCAAGAGAAAATAAAGATTTCTATTCCTATATAGCAGGGAAGTGATCTGGACACTGAAGCAATGAAAGTCATGCAGGTGATGAATGGATAGGTCTGAGACTATTCAGTTCCCACTCCGTATATCTGCCTTCTCCTGAGTTAGATGGATGCATGCAAGAGGTAAACAGATTCATCAAACAAATAAGATCAGCAGCCCAGCCTGATATATTTCATCTTACGTGAAAGTTCCATTTGCTCTATGAAGTATGAGTTCAGCAGCATTTTTGTACTTTATTTTACTGTGCTTCCCTTTAACACCACAATAATCTTGTTTAGCCTCTCTTACTGGAACAGACCACAATGGGATAAAATCCCCAAAATAATATAAAACTGGGCATCATGACCAAAATACTGCCTGCATGACTGGGAGATCTCAGGAGGGGCTAGTGTCATCAGATGGAGCTCATAAACCAATCTCTCTTTGCATGCTTCCTGTCAGATCTATATGAGAAGTAGCTCATAATCTCTTTGGAGCCAGAACTCTTTCTCTGGCTCCTCTTTACGAAGTGTCTCTGTGAAATATGATGGAATCCCAGTTCCTGGCTCAGGCTCATTGTTGGTATCACAAATGAATCATCAACAGCAGGACAAGGCAAATGCCAGCATATTGTAAGCAGCAGAGTATTACCTCCTTCCACAGGAGAGCATCAAGAAAAACTTCACAAGCAAACAGGACATATTTGCTCATGCACCACATATGCAAACATAAATACAGTCTGTATGAGTACAACAAAGCCTCAGAGAACAGCAGTGTTTTAACCCTCTGCTTTCCATCAGGTGGCTGGCTAGCAATAAGCAAACATGCCCCAGACTGTGTACAAAGCTGACAATCAGTCTCTTTTCACATATGCTATTTTAGTAATCAAGCCTAGAAACAAGCCCAGAATTGCACCAAAGGTGCAGCACTGCAGATTGGTCCTTGGCAAAACTCCTTATAGGAACAATTTTCTCCTAATCATCTTCTTCCAGAACGTGGTGACTTACACAAGTGTGCTGCTGAATCCCTAGGAATGCCTTTGCTTTCTGTGGCACTAATTAGCCTGCTCAGAAGACAGCCTTCTTCAGCAAGTAAACTACAGAATATGCAAACTTTTTAACTCTCAGCTTACTTTATCCTCCAAAGTGCATTTCTACATAGCAAACAATGAGAGTAAGCACACAGCTTGGTTTGCTACCCTGCAGCAGCAATGTCCAGGTAACCAAGTATGAAAACAGTGCTGGATAGAGAAAAACAGCCAGCAATGCACGTTTTTTCCTCTCTCTTTGTAAAAAAAGACCACCTACTGTAACATGAGCCTCATTTCTATTTTGTGCAATTGTGTAGCCATGGTTTCTACCTCACTTGAACACTAATACCATGGGGTTTGTGCACACGTGTTTGCAAATACCTTCTTTGCTTTCCCTTCCAGCTCAGTCCCAGGAAAGCACATACTCCTCATCTGTGTGATCAGATGGCACCACAGCACGGATGTGAGCGAGACCAGCCCGGTGCTGAATCGCTGCGCTGGTGCCAGTGCTAAAGAAAAACACTCATGAGAGACAGAATGCCAGCTAGGTTCAGCAGAGAGATGGGATGGAGAATTACATGACTCACACCACAACTGAGCCTTTGGAAGATAGTTGAAGTAAACAGGAATCAGTCTTGAGTTTTAAAGCCTTACGAATAGTCAAGATTTTGGAAGCATTCAGATGCTCTGTTTCTTCTGCATGTGGAACTGCTTGGTATTGTGGCACTCAAATCTTAGTTCAAGGCAATCACAAAAAAGATTTAGACATCATAAACACACAAATTAGGGGTGGGAGAACCTGAGTGTCCAGCAGAGAGCACTGCAGACAGCACTCTTACTGATAATTCCTCACTCAAATTGTCTCAAGACCCTGTCCTTTCAAGACTAGATGAAAACATTTTCATTTTTAGCTTCTAGACAGACCTAAAAAAATAGAAGAATAGCCTCTCCAGTAACATTTATTTCTTCAATCCTTCCTCCAACAGGTCAGAAGAGAAGTTTTTAGGGCCAAGTGATAGCAAAGCTGTAAAAGAACTCAAACCAGACAGCCACTGTTGCAGAAAAAAATATATTCATTTTTTCCATCAGAGTTTTCTTGTTTCCACCAAAATAAAACTGGTGAGATTCCCATGCTGGAGCCTCCCACTTTTATTTTTGTGGAAGTAGGAAGAGTGAGGAAATCAGAAGAGGACTTGGTTTTTCATCACTAGGTAGTACACCTGCAAGCTACCAGCAAGGGCTGTTGTTACAGAAGGTTACATTTGCTCAGGAAAACTGAATGGAAGAAAGAGCCATAGGGGCCTAGTGAAGAAGCAGAGGTCAAATTCAGAGAAGCCCCAGAGCTAAATTTGTGTGAATGTGTTAGAAGGAAGTGTCATATATGCTTGTGCTGCTCCATCTCCCAATTGTGGCCACAAGCAGGCATTGAGGGAAGAACTTAAAATTGGATTAGATGGATCCTTGGTCTGAAACAGTCTGGCTGTTCTTATGTTTGTGTGTTCTTTTCTGTGAATAAGAATAAAGACATGGAAAGGAAACCTTGGAAATACAAGGAGGGGAGGTGTTTCAAAGACGAGCTTTCACCTGTCTGACAGACAGGGCAAGCCTTAAGAACCTGTGGGAGAGAATCTGCCTCACTCTTTGATAGTCAGAATACCATTTAAGCAAAGGTTTTGAGATTACGCTGTAATTGCCCAATTAGCTCTTGCGTGCAAAAGGGATTCTCTTCTATTTATTCATATCCAACAGGGCAGAAATCCAAAGCTTTCTGCCCACTGTGGATTTGGTCTTCCAATTCATTAGGATTAATTTCTTCACCACCCACACAATTCTCTAAATCTCTTTCTCCCATCCTGCCCCACTGCCACCTGTCAAAGTTATAAAGATCATTGGTGCTCCTTAAAAGCAGCACAGAACATCTTTATCCATCTATTTACTGGCAGATGCTTTCTCCCCCCCTGCTCCTTTGCTAGACTAGCTCTTTCCAAAAGCCTGCAGTCCTTCAAGCTGTCCCCAGAGCACATATGTGCATGCAGTGTTTAACCACATCACCTCCTGTAACCCCAGTGTTCTTATCCCCCCAAAATTCTAGGTAGCATTTTATTTTGTCCAGTACCAAGTTAAACAAGAATATTTTCAAACCTATTGGCCATCAAATTAAATTATAACCTGTGTAAATGGTCAGCATAAAGACTTCAGGCTTGTCTAGAGCAATTGTTTTTATTTCTAAAGCAGAGGATAAATTTTGGTGGATTAACATGAATGTAATCCTGTTGTCAAGTCACTGGGCAGAACTGGGACTGACTGTTTCTCCTTTACCTCCTCCTATCTCAGTCCAAAGCTTGTCATGGAGACAAAGGTGGGGGGGGCATTAATGGTTCATGCTCTGGCTCACTTACCCCTGTTTATTAAGTGACATCTTTTCAGAAAGTTTCTTGAACTGTATTATCAGAGATGCTCCATGAATTAGTCGGTTTGGAAAGAACCATCTCTGATCCCATTGGCGTCACAGTATAACATGAAATTCTAGGAGTTTTCTTCCAAATGGGAAATCATGGTAACAACAGAGGGTCTGCACTTTCATTTTGAAAAGACTGAGTGCTGGAAGACTGCTTCTGACCCACAGTTCCCTTCAGTGCTTGGAACTATCTGAACTCCATCAAAGAGCACAGATAAACTGGGAAGCCTCAATAAAACACTTTGCTTTGAAATGTCTATCACAGTCCTTAAAAAAAACCAGACCATTTTCAGCAGCCACAGCTGGAGAAGAATAAGAATAGTCTCACAATCCTAACTCCATATCAAAACCCAAGGGACTGCACAACAAGTTAGCTAATCATAGAGTCCTAGAATATCTCAAATTGGAGGGGACTCATAAGGATCATTAAGTCCAACTCCTTGCTTCTCTCAGGACTATCTAAAACTAAACTATAATGACTAAAAATGTTGTCCAGACATTCCTTGAACCATGTGAGGCTGGTGCTGTGACTGCTTCCCTGAGGAGCCTGTTCCAGTGGCCAATCACCCCCTCAGTGAAAAAGTTTTTCCCCATGTCCAGTCTGACCTTCCCCTGACACAGCTTCATTCCATTCCTCATGCCCTATCCTCAGACAAGTCAGCCTCTCTGCAAGCCAGTGCCTCAGCTGCAGGTTGGGAATAACAGCCTTTTCCTTCTCCAGGGAAATAATGGCAAGTACACTAGAGAAGACTGAGAAAGGATCATGCCCTGGAGTGAAAAAGGCTAAGCAGATCCCTTGGGTATCCTGCTCCAGCCCCTGCAACAGCAACACACCAAGGGGATACATTGGCTTTAAATCAGCAAGGTCCAGAGCACAGAACTGCTCAGGGGGAGCTGATGTATCCTGTCACAAAGCACAGCACACAGCCCCCTCATGCTGCATTGTTTTCTCACCCACTTCTGTGTCTTCCATCCCTTGAACAACACCCACCACGCTGCAACTTGCGTGTTTGCAACTCGAACGCCATCACCTTGAGTTGCCTGGGCTTTCCTGACAGAACTAAATGAACAGCAAATTGAGCTCTGTCTTTCCCTCCCCCTTCCTTCACTCTTCACTTGCTTTTGCACATGCTGAAGTAAAAAGCTTCCTCTGATTCAGATTTCAGCTGTCACAGATTTCAGCAGTTTTCTCCTAGGAAGTCTGGATGCTAATGACAGAAATAGCAGCTGTCTCTAAATACTTCATCTGCTGTCTGCAGTCAAAGGGCAGTAAAGACCAAGGCCAGGAGCAGGTGAGGTGGGTGTGACTGCTTCAGAAAATCCCTCACAAGGCAGGCTCTGGTGAGAAGGGATTGGGACCACCACCCCCTGCTTGACAGAAGGCCAGGGACAGTTGCCAGGGCAAGCAGGAGGGCTGGAGAGGAGGGCATGTGCTCACCCAGACACAGGTCAGGCAGCCAGCAGGATGCAGGGCTGCTGCCCCTCAGCTCACCTCCCAGAAACCCTGCTGCTGCCTCCCATTCCTATGGGAATCATGCCCACCCAGGCAGCTATATCACAGGTGCCAAAAAGCTTTAAACACCTAAGCATCCCTTAAATAGGGCATCTTACAGGTGAGATGACTCAAGGCAAAGAGATTGTAGTGGCTTGCTAGAAATGTGATTGAGATGGGAACTAGGACTAAAGTTTGGGTTTTTCTCTTTCTCAACATCCAGTGCTTTACTCAAAATGAGGGTTTGGCTGTTGTCGGCCAGAGTCCAAGGACATGCTTTGTTGGCAGGATGAAACAATCTGTTTAGAGCTTTTTGATCCCCACATGTTCAAAGCACTTGCACATGCCACAAAACATTGTGGTGTCATTGAACACAATGTTATGTTTGAATTGAAAGGAGTAAAAAAAATCTCTATCTATTATTACACGTAAATAAGAGTTGGTCTTCTATGTAGTATCTTAGAAAAGAATGAAGGAAGAGTGAGTTTGACCCTTGCTGTGTTAATTATTAATAATCTACCATCAATTTACTCAAACAAAAAAGCATCCCATCAGATCCACTATAATTTCTTTCACTCTGCATGAAGACATCCTGGGATAGAAGGAAGGGCAGAGGGGTAGACAGAGGTACCTGAGGACCTAATCATGTTCTAGAGATCCTAAAGAGCACAATTTAAGTCATGTGTATCATCCTGTCTTAATGGGTTCACTTACCTGCAACACCCAAGGCTTCCCACAGCAGGACTTTAAATAGTAGCAGGAAAGTGGAATATTGCCTCAACCAGAAATAAAGTGCTGGTGCCATTCCATTTCCACTAGCATTGTCCCAGCCAGAAGGAGTTGGGTGGGTGTCAGGTTCTCATGTCTGAATATTCCCAATAGTAAGAAGTGCCTTGAGACAAGTTCAGTGATTTTCTCCTTTCATGCCTACTCTTTGGTCTGTCTCTTCTCAGTCTCTGTTTTAGAATAGCACAGAAGCTGAATCAGAGCACAGGTAAGTCCTAGAGCTCCACACAACCTCAAGTGTCTCTCTAAGCAGTGGCAAGCAGCAGCATACCACAGAGAGGCACAACAGCCAGGCAACAGTAGAAAACTAGTAGTGCCACCCAAGATTTAATAGCCCAGCAGGTATCTTTTAGGGAGCTAAATATTGAGGTATGTTCCTAGCAGGGAGGTGTTCATAATGGGCAATATAGCTGTAAGTGCAGCAGCATTACAGTTCTCATCACATGCAATGGCACAGCACCAGTTCTGTTGCCAGACCCATGAAAGAAACCTAACTTTCTGTTGTGTTTTCCCAGCTTGCACGTTTGTTGCCCCTGCTAGTACCAGGTCATCTGGTGTGGGCTCAGATGATGTAATTATCACTTCTGGGTGCTTAGTTCTTTAACAGAACAACAGTTTTACAATGAGTGGCAGAACACTAAAACTTTCTGACTCCACTGATAAAACAGTTCTCCAGGCTTCATGGGCAGTTCAGATGCTTGACATGAGGGATATTGTGATGATTAATAATTAACTGGCTGGAGAGACTGAGAGCTCAAGGACAGATGCTTCCCATCTGCAATCTCCTGGAGCTGAGGCTGCACTTTTCAGGAGGGAGGGAGGGGAGCTGGTAGGGTGAGAAGGTGACAAGGTTGGTGTGCCCCTGGAATCAGCAGCCTTTTCAAGATACTTTGCTTTATCTCCCAACACAGAAGGAGGTATTATCCTGCACTTCTCCAGGTGGCTTTCAGTATCCCAGGCACTGGGGGACCAGGGCAGCAATGATCCCTGCCAGTTCCTGGTGTCAGCTCACCTAAATGAGATGCATCATTAGAAGCTGCATTCATGTATTTAATAGGCTTGAACATCAGCTTTAATGAGACACCTCTGAAATCTCAGGAGAGGTAACAGTTAGAAATATGCTTCTAAGTCCTCCTGGGTATGAGAAGTAAAATCCAAGTTCAGAGGTACCAAGTACAGGATTTTTAAGTACCTGATGTATTAGAGACTATTAAATTGTTCTTTACACTAGCTTTAAAATTTCATCGGCATAAATTTCTTTGATCCACGATGACTTTAACTGCATTAAAACTAGTCAGAACAGCAGCTGCAATAGACAGTGAACTGCATATCTCAGAGTAATTACACATCACAAAGGGAATCCTTGAAGCAGTTCAATAACATGCCATATTACAAACAGCACTTGAAAAGCCACAGATGGACGTGTGAGCCTCCTAGCATAACTTTACTGCAGAGATGGATTTGGATGGTAGGAAATCACCTTTACTCCAGCTTGCTTCCTGCTTCCTTACCTCTCTCTCAAGAGCAGAGGGTGCTTCAAAGAGCATTGAAAAAGTTTTAGTTGATCCTGTGCAGTTAAAAACTGAAAAACAGATGTGTAAGGAGTCTCTTCCTCCCCATGCCCATTCTTTTTTACGTCCCAATTCAGCTTTCTGGTGACATATTCCTTTCTATTAGCTCTGCCTGAATAAAAGGGACAGAAGAGTACACACTCAGCAGTCAGGGGGATGTATAACCAATCTAATTAACATGGTGCTGGGATAAACTCCTGTCAGTCCTCCCTTGCCCCCTAGGAGTGTCCTGCCTCTTTGCCAAGGCCTCTGGCTACCATGATGCAGAGCATCTCCTGCCATTAGCACTCTGCCCAGAGAAGGAGACAGAATTTGACCCAGATAATAAAAACAACTGAAATTTTTATGGATCCGTGTGTTTGCATTTTTTTTCATCCTTCCAGAGGCTGTTTCTCGGCAGAAGTCACAGCTCTTGTTTATGAGGCACATAAGGGGGAAAAAAGGATTTATAGTATTTCCTTTCTTCTGGTCTCAAGAACACCCAAGCTTGAACTGGGCCCATTTAATTTGCCCCTGTTTCTTCTTGGCTTACACTGGAATTCATCTGTTCTGTTTCAATTCAGTACAACCTATTCCTCAATGCCCTGTCCTCCTGTATTCTTGCAGTAGCCAGCACACAAGGCACAGTGCTCCAGCAGTAGAAAATAGGTCTGTTCCAGATCCCAAAGAGAAGATAGCCAGCTGTCTTGGATAATGAGCAACATAAAAATTAGAGTGAATAAAAGTACAGCAAATGGCACTGCAATCAAGAACAATGAATGTTAGAGCTGGAGACAGATGGTGGGTGGATTTCAGCTTGGGACATGCATTTTTAACTCTGGCCTCCACAGATTTGGAAAACTTCAGCACTGTCTTCCCCTCTTTCCACAATATCTCCATCACAGGGTTGCTCTAAAGGTATAATAGCCCTTGAATTCTTAGTGCTGGGACAGACTCAGAAAAAAAAGCTCCACAAGTATTTGAATCTGCAGGCTAGGTAGATAGGTGAGGAAGAAAGGGCAGAAAAAATCCTCTCAGCACAACAAAGCCTGACATCTGTCTAAAAATGCCCTGATTGAAAATAAACCAGTAGGAGGGAAGAGCAAGGTTGACTTCTTAATTCCCAGGAGGAGCAAGTGCTTTCTGCTTGTACCTAATAACCAGGAGCCCAGACACTTTTACAGGAGGGTACAAAGCAACTTTCTAACAACCTCAGCCTGCTAGAAGGAATTTGACTCTCCACCTAGCTCAGAGAGAAGCAGCCTGGCTGCCCTATCATAGCATATCTGGAGTCCAGCTTTCTCATTCCTTTGTGGTGAAGCAGTTTTAGAATTGTATAAAGTAGGGAATAGATTCCTTTCATATAAAATACATGCTCTGTTGGCCATAGAACAAGTGTGAGTAGCACTATAGCCTGGCTCCAGCCTGGACAACCTCCTGGAACAGCTAGGATTCACTGGAAATATTCACTCTTCTGCTAAATGAGCATTTCAAACAATATAGAAATATTTTCACACAAGAGACCCAGAACAAGCAAATCCAGAGCTTCCTGCTGTCTGCTTCTCTGGCAGACCTGTGTGAAGGGGCAGTTGTATTTCATACCCCCAGGGATTTTAACCTGGTCTCTGCCACCCCAGATGCATCAGCACACAAAATGTTAGAAGCCAAATGCAGAACTAGTACTGTTACTGCCCCAGCACATAAGCAGCACTCATGAAGGAACCTCTGGCTATGTCATGCCATCTCAAATGGCCTAAAATAGTCATCTCTTCAAAGCTGATAGCTATGAAAGAGGATCAGTGAGGAAAAATACCTCAACCTTTCCTGAGAGAAATGCAGAGCTCAGCCAAATATCCTAAAACATCCTTTTATACCAATCCTTTGCTAGGTAAAGCTTTTTGTTTTCTAGATAACTGATTTGCTAAAAAAGCACCCAAGCCCTGCCTGAAAATACCCACAACCTAGGCCTCTCCTTATGGAACTGGAGCAGATAGCTGAGGCTCTTGCCCCAGGTGCTGCCCAAAAGTAGAGGTTAATGACAGAGGTAATGATTTATCAGATTAATCCCATGGTTAACCTCTTGCTCATCTCTTTCTGTCAGTTCTCACATTCACCAGGCTAGTTCAGAGCTGAGGGAGATAACAAATACAGGGCAATTATAAATTCATCAGCTCCAAGTAATCCCAAAGAGAGCAAGACACACAGATGAGCCAAGAACAGATGTCTAGGAGAACACTGTGTACCTAGGGAAAGCTAACCTGTGGCAAAGCCTGTAATTCACTCTGGAAGGCTACACTGGGCTCTTTATACACTCTAAACACTGAGGCAGCAACCAGCATCTAGGAAGCTTATTTTCTTGCATCAGGATCCTGTATAAGTGACTCACTAGCAGATATTGAAAAGAACAGCAAAGGGGTTGATAGTTCCTTGTGGGTTAAAGTATGACCATACGGAAAGCAAAGTAACAGATCCATGGTTGAAGGTTCAGCAAACCATGTAACCAACAGAGCTTACACTGTGCCAGGTCCTCCCCTTCCCAGAGATGTGGATCTATCAGGAGTCACATGGCATTCAATCATATGTTGACACACACAATGAAGGCAGTAAACAGGCTGAAATGCTTTCAGCCTTTCTAGCATCAGACACTTGCTTCTGTAGATCAGCATTCCTGCCTATCAGAGATCATTTATTTCCCCCAGATTTTCTTCTTCCCTTACCATTGCTTTTCCAGACCCCTTAAGATTAATCATCTAAAAACTAAGTAACCAATTAAAACAATTTTCCAATCTTAGGATACACCCTCATAATTTCCTCTGAGATGAGAAGTCTCACAGATTCACATGCTGTTAAAGCTCTGAAGTGAGGAGATACCAGCTTTCTCTTCTCTGGATCTTTCATACTCAAAAACGTCCAGTGTTTGCCTAGAACAGTAGCAATTTTTTTTTTCTTTCCTAACAGTTTGAGTCCACTCGTTAGAGAAATAATCATTAAGCTTCTGAATTTTGGGTTTTTTCTTCCCCAGCAGAAATATAGATTTTTTTCGTATTGATTGGTCTCTGCCTCCCTCCCCAGCTCCAGCTACGTCATCTTGGCATAATGACAGGAACAAGAGGGACTGAAACAAACAGAGAATTCGAATAAGGGCAACTCAGGTCACTAACACAGCTTTCAGCCCTCAGACACCCATTTAAATTCAGTTCATTGCCCTGATGCACAGCTGTACACCTGCCGATCACCACACTCGGAAATGGATCTGACAGCTGCTCCAACCCAGTAGCTCACTAATGCTCAGCTCTCCCCTGCAGAAGCTCCCACTGCATGTGGGACTTAGTCCCTGTGGGCTGTCTGAGTAGGAAGCTGGATGACCAGCTGAGCCATGACACCAGAGCAGCTCAACCTATGCACTAGGGAGGAGGTACCAAAGCCAGAAGGGTCTGCTGTGCTACTGCTAGCATAAATCTATTTGTTAGGAGAATGACAGTCTCCAGTACTGTCAACACATCAGCTTTCATCAATAGTAAGAAGGGTTTGTTTGGTTTGGGGGCTTGTTTGTTTTAAGGAATAGCCAAGTAAAATTAAGAACCTTGACAGCCTGGTGGGCCAGAAGCTAAATGTTGCTGACAGCAGTGTCATGTTCTAAAAGGAGTCTGCCTTTCTGTAAGGGGAAAGCCCAAAAAGCACCAGAGAAAAATCACTGGAAACCAACTTCCATATGGTTTCAAGAGGAAACAATCATTTTTCTCAGAGCTGCTCAGAGCCAGGCCAGGGGATTGTGACTTTGCCTGTAGATGGGGTTAAAGAGCAGCTTCCAGTAACAACAGAAGTAACTGTGGAACTTCCATACCTCTGGGTTAGAGCTGACCTTACTTTGACCCCCTGGGCTTACACCTGAAATCCTGCACAGGAGTCTCCTGACTCCACAAGAGTTGAGGTAGCCTTGAAATGAGAGATTTAGAGACACCAAGTCAGACTGTCACCTGCAGGAATCCACTCAAGAGCACTGATGTGGGAACTGTGGGCTAATGACAGCATCTGTGAGGATTTTGCTCCAGAAGCAGAGTTCACACATTTTTTAACACTGTTTTTAGTTTTCCTAGGTTCTCCTCAGGTTTCTTACATTTGCTGATGTAAAGGAGTGCAAGTTGTGGAGCAGTTTTCCTGAGGCAAGCAGGACTAGCAGAAGTGACAACTCCTGTGTTGCCCTGGATGAGTCAGTTCAAGTCAGTCCACTGGGCAGCAGAGCACTGGTTCAGTGAGCTTGCTGCTGGGATAAATGCCAGGGCTGGAGAGCAATGCCCTGTGTGCAGGCAAGAGACAGCTCTTCAGACATCTCATGCATAAGCATACAGTAGCCAGTGACAGGGCTGCAGTAACAGGGACAGGTAGCTGGCTTGTCACCCTGACAACATCCAAACTGTTCCCCCGATGGATATCACATCTCCAGGCTGTTGCTAAGACAACAAAAATTCACTTATTATACATAAATGGGCACACTTCATTGCTGGACTTATTAACTTGGGCCATGCCACTTACTCTTTTTCTTCTTAATTGATTTAAATCAGATGACATATTTGGATTCTTTCTTCTTGAAGGAAAGGACTCAGTGCAACTCAGTGTAATAGTTTTTTTAATAATTTCTCCCTCCAATTGATTTTCTCTCTCCAAAGACACAAGAGAGGAGAGATGCCTAGCTGCATTTCATCATCTCACAGACTTGAAGCAGGCCCTGACTACAACACAGTGCCCAGCATCACCAAACTGCTTTTCTTGTTCCTCTGCTCCTGCATTCAAGCAGGGCAAGGGAGCAATCCCACTCTACTACCCTGCCTGAGGTCAGCCTGTTGTCACTCAAATAAAATTGATGCAGTCTAGGAGGAAAATAAAAGCAGAGACAAAGCCTAGTTTTCATCACCTGCACAGACTGCCAGGCTGCTCAGCCTGATTTATTTGAAACCTCTAATGTGCTGCCACAGCTTTTTTAAAGAAAATTATTGATTTTTTTTTCTCAAAGTCAAGAGCATTTGCACAGGGAATTGTTGCATCCAAGAAAACTGAAGCAGTCTGGACACACTTCTCGTATCTTGGGCTTAGGACTCTGCTTGTTATCCAGTGAGAGCAACTTTTTCTGCTTTCTTCCCTCATTCTCAGCAGTAGTCTGTTTAGGCTCTCTGACCTTCAACCAAGTCTTCCCAGAGAGTTTTTGGGCCCATAACAGAAAGTATCATAGTATGACACAAGAGTGACTATGAACCCTGAACCTATGATGCAGCATATGCATAGCTGAAAAATCTAAACACAGTCCTACCAAACAAACCCAACCAAACCAAACCAAAAACCAGCACAGAAGGCCAACTCAAAGCTCCAGGAAGAGCATAAAACAAGCACCTGAGGGCTGCCTGATCCCTCACACTGCCACCTTTAAGCAGCACCATGTCTGACTACTCCTAGAAAAAAGCATTTAGCACTCCTGAGGGATATGCTATGGCACTGTGGGGAACTCACTTCCAGACACCAGGCCCCTGCCAGCTCACCATTCTGCTTTGTTATCCAGCACCCTGTGCTTGATATGGTTTGAAGACAGAAGAATGAATAGGAATCTGGATAAATGATGAGTCAGTGATAGAGTAAAAAGCTAAACACAAAATCTTTGAGCTTACCTCCACAACAAGCCTGTGAAGAAGATTAAAACACCCCAGATTTTCCCTAGCTAGTTCTTATTCATGGAAGAGGGAATTCTTACAAGTTTTGTGACTGGTCACAGAATAAATAGGAACATGGTACACCTACCATGCCCTTCCAAGAACATGGCAAACTTTTGAGTGAACAGTGTGTTTTGGAGAAATTATTCAGATCTGACTCGTAATTTTGGCCAAATTCTCGCAAATATTTGAAGGAAAAGCAAAGCAATTAATTTTATATATATATATATATATATAAGGAGTTACCAAGGAGCTGCCAGAATTTAATTAAAATCTCCCAAAGGCAATATTTTGCTTTTTGCTCTCTATTTGTGAAATACAAAAAATAAATGTGTGGTCAACATATGAAGGAGGAAAAAAATATCCTAGTGACTGTCCAATATTTAATCTTTCAAGACCACAAGTTCTACTATTGACTTAGAGCAACCATTCAGCTCATCACAGCAAGAAATTTCACAGCTATCAACTTACTTGACAAAAAAATTCCCCTTTCTTTCCATGTGGCTTCCTGGAATACCAAATAGAGTCAGGTGATGCTGTGCTTCTCCACACACAGCAGCTCACAAGCAGCTAACAAGAAGCACAGAGACAGGGACACCACCTGCACTAGGATTTTTCACTCTTCTGACTAAGAGAGCTAAGAGCATCTGAGGCTTTCACCTGCAGTAAGCACAAACGTGCTCACATTTTTCTGAGTACCTAGACTTATTCTTTCCTCCAGAGAGATAATGACATGCTCCATGATCTAGTCAATGCTTTAAAACAATCACTTCACAGAAGGAAATGCTTTGCTTGCAATACTGTTGCTGTTTCTCTAATAAACTCAAAGGCTCCTTATGTACTGAAGACAGAAGCACAAAGGATCTCTCTTCCTTCAGTCCATCTACAGTGACCTGAACGTTATTTCCCTCTCCAGAGGGACTGACAAGTAATATCAGTGGAATTCATGGAATAACTGTGGGACAAGGCTGAGTAAGAGAGCCCCCCTCTCATTCAAACAGACCCTACACCACTGCTCCCTGGCTCCCTGCTGACCAGGGCTCTCCTTCTCCTCTGCAGCACATCTCAGGGGCTCATTTTCCCCAGCAGAAGGAGTAAACAAAAATGCCAGTAGATCAAAAGAGTTTTGTATGTTATCAGCTGCAAAGACAGGGGAGATTCAGGACAACCTCAGCTGTAATAAAAGAGGGACAATAGTGATATGAATATCTTTGCCTCTAATATGAATGTGCTATGCAATAAGGTGAAAATATGAGAGCCCCCAAACTTGAATCTCTGCCAAGCAAACTATGTAAACAGTGGAATATGTTTAGCTTGTTAAAGATTTAAACCCAGGAAATAACTGCAGTTACTCTTCTGTCTGATTGAAGTAGGCAACATTTATTAATGCACAGTGACTAAATAAACTATTCCAACATAAGCCACAACAACTTTGAGTGATGAGGGAACAGGATAATATCCTGGCTAAAAAAAAGTCAACCCTGTGCCTGTGATCTAAGTAAGATCAGTTCCATCAGTTCCATGATAAACAGCTTATTGAGGCAGACTGGAGGGAAGAGAGCTGCATGTTATAAAAGGGAACTTGATTTGTCCCTCTGAAGGCAAAGCGGTAACTGACTCATCTGAGCAAACTCTGTCATAGATTTTATAGACCTAGGTATTTCTTGCAGGTCTCCAACCAGCAGATTGCTTAGATTAGGTCCATGCAAGAGCTGAATTCAGACTGGCAAAGAGATACCTCAGTCATCAAACCCATGATCCATGTTGTTATTCTGTGTTCACACACATTAAATCAGAGATCAGTATCCTGCGTATCTACTCTTTAAATTGTCCTAATTGAGCAGCAAAGTCCACCTGCCCTGTCTGTTTTGCAAGTGTCCAGGTGTGTACAAGCTTTTTGGCACAAGATAGGATATAACCACCCTGTGTGCTGGGGGTGAAGAAAGGTTGCTTTTGATGACAATATGCAGAACATTGGGAATACCCAGTGATTTTTGCTCCATTATTTTATGCAGAAGAAAACAAGCCTACAAATAGATCTACCTGCTTCAGCAATTTGTACAAAACACCTCATTAAATAGCAGCACTTTTTTTCCTAAAGAAGCCTGCTTCATATCCAATGGGTAAAAGGATAAATGGCTATAATCTTTGAATACACAAGACTACACAGAGTGGGTATTTCATAGCTTCACAAAGCCCATAATTGAACTTCTGCCCTAGGGATAAGTTTTCCTGCAGTGTAAGTGCTTCCAGTTGCCATACGGGGGTCATGTTCTTTGTCAGGAAAGCAGAGCTCCACATCCAATTAATTGTTGTTCCCAGCTGTCTTTTTTTGTTGTTGTTGTTGTTGGGTTTTTCCACTGAGGCTAGTTTTCCAACAGTCATTCAAGCAAATGTGCTCATTTCCCAGTTCCCCCGCAATTCCCCACCACAGTGTAACTAATTGCAGATTTTGCATGGCTACATTCCAGGCTTCGTGGTGTTAAAATCATAGCAGCAGTGGAAAAGCACATAGCCTCAATAGTCATAATGTAGGACTTGAGCTACAGGTGACTCAGTGGTAGTCAAACAGATGCTGTATGAAAATAGATTGGTTTCTGTGTACAGACTGGCTAACCCATGGAGTTAGTACTTACACATGAAGATTTCCATGGTTTGCTAAGCAGCAAAAACTACTCAGTCTGAACTAAATTGATGACCTCAGTTCTGTTCACTGTCTGGGTGTCCATCTCAGAACACAGTGACCATGAACAGCAAGCTCCTTCTGTCTTAATTACTTAAGGCTTCATCTTTGGTGTCAATCAATCAAACATAGAAAGGTAAAGACCTTGTCCAACCAGTATTTGGATCTCTTCAGCTTAGAGTGTAACATTCACTGGTTTGGGATGGATCAACAGTGGCTGAGAGAGGAAAGCTTAGGCCATAGTCTGCTGCAGAACAAACTGAAAAAATTGCAAGGAAGTCAGTGGATATTATAAAAGGACAACACAACTCCTTTATTTTCCTCAAAGGATTAATGATAAACTCATGCACGTACATTTGCAATGTGAGTCCCTTGTTACCAGGCACTAGCTACCAACTATGTGTTACCAAATCAGTTGGCTGAAGAGCATCGTGGGGGAGTTCACAGTTCAGACTGCTAAGCAACTGACCAATAAACACCCAAGACCAAAGTCTTGGGAAGGATTTTACACCAACTTGTTTAATTTGACCAATAATAGCTCTGGAAGAGGCAGCTTCAGTCCACTGTACTTGTGCTTTTTGGACTGCTCACCAATGCAGATACAGTCCTACCTAAATAACCCTTACACTCACTCTTCCCTCAAAAAACAACCCACCTGTTTGAGTTCACAAAAGATCCCTTGATCCTTGTGATAAAAAGACATTTGACTTTCACAGCAACCCACTCCTAATCTCTTTGGTGTCTGTTCTCTGGATTTCCCCACCAGGGAAACCCACACTATTCTGTGGGCTTCCTGGTAAAAGTTGTCACTGCATGATGATAAAAAGCAAATGTATGCTATAATCTTAAATGTCTGGAGCTGGATATTTAGAGCTCAGTCAGCACCTGGGCCTTGTGAGCTTTATTTTCCCCAGAAAGGGTTATTAAATTTCTGGAAGATCTGAAAACTAGTTTTAAAAATCATTAGTTGGTAATCAAAAAACAAAGGTGAAATGCATAATCATCAAAACACTCCTCATGTGAACATGATTCTCCTAAGCTTCTGTCAGACCAGCAAGCAAACAGGCTGTGCCAAGCCGCCTTCTCTTTGGGGCTTTGTGCCAAGATTTGGACCTTCTGATTTGCTAGCACAGAAAACACCCACTTCACATTCCCCCATGCAAGAAGAGGTCAAGGAAAACCACTTGCTACCCTGTGAACTTTCAGGAAATATTGCTGAGCAGCATGTGCCCATGCCCCTTTCTTTCTGGGCTGAAACTTCACCAGACAATTTCTTACTCTTGTTGTTGCAATTACCCTTCAGAGAACATTATTAACTACAATCTTACACATATGAGGAATTGATCCAGATTATTAGAAACTATGTTCTTACTACAACTCTATAGCTGTTACTCCTCCTTAGGTTAAATCCTGACCCCAACCCCACAGCCTGGTAATGCTTGTTCACTCAAAATTAAAGGACAATTATCTCTAATACATACAGAGGTATTGTCTTCCTTAAGTGGGGCAGTGGAAATTAAAAAGTCCTTTCCTCACCCAGTGCTGTTCCTGAAAAATCCTGCAGAAAATCTGGCACAGTACCTGTAAACTGGCCAAATATGCTAAACAATTAAAA